>JABUQX010073694.1:10000-17500 GCA_015478945.1 Trachelipus rathkii | reverse complement strand
CGAGTTCCAAAGTTTGATTGTGGGAGATATTTCAGGAGAGCGTGCCTAAAGTATGGTTTTATTTGAATATGTGGAGATCGTTCTTAAAGTTAACTGTGATGCATTTAATAATGGAATTATCTGGGGATGGGGGAGGGAGTGCGTAGTTATCCTTTGTGATCTGAGTAAAATGTTGTTGAAAGTAGACAAAGCTAGATGTTGATCTGTTTCCCTTTCTCAGTGGAAAGGGATGCTTTGATATGTCTGTTGTAGGGGATGGTCTATTGAAAGTGACTTGCTTTATAATTGGCAGCCCATCATTCCAATATGTGCCTTTATAGGAAGGAATTTTGTTTCGGCAACAGTAAGTGATGATGGTGTGGAGGGAGCACAAGCATGTTATTATTCATAAGAGCTTAATTTTTGTTACCACTTCTGAGTTTTTTCTTTATGGACTTGTGAAATTGCTGGTGCCCAGCTGGTATGCATAGTTTAAAAATGGAAGGAGGTGATTGCCTTATAATATGAGGGTTTCTTTGTTTTTGACCAAAATTTGTTTTCTGTTAATGTTTTTCAATCGCATTTAAATGATGTGTGCTCTAGACCAGTTAAACTTCCTAAATCCTTATTGTGTGCGCGCGCGCTACAATTGCCAAATGTGTGTATCGAAAGTTACGCCAATATATATATATTATATATATACTATATATATATATATATATATAATATTTATATATATATTATATATATATATACCTGAATATTCATACTTTTCTTTCACTTTATATATATATATATTATATATTATATATATATAATACTATATATATATATATATTTTGTTGTTGAATTAAATTGGTGGAAGTCTAATGTTGAAAGAAACACATATGGATGGGCGGTTGAATTCTCTTATGGGAATAACTAGTTATGATCATAGGATTTTTGAGGGCGATGCTGCAATGTGTTTGAACATTCACAAAAGCAAATGCTTGAATATTCCCATAAAACCTCTTCCTGAGAATTCATAGACTCACCATGTGAGCATATGCACTTACGAGCTACTCTTAAAAAATTATTTAAGAAATGTAATTGAACATTCGAATAAAAATACTTGAAAATTCAAGCAATAGATGCAATCTTTTGGATTCTTGTTTTATACGAACTCGCCTTTAATGTCTTGGCGGAGGTTACGTCAGCTTGTTCGTTTTGTGCTATTTGTCTTCGCCAGCTGCTTGATATAGGTATCCTGCCTCTAATGGGTATTGTAGGAGCAACCATCACCCGGCGACTGCTGCTATTTACTGTCCACCAGAGTAACTGAGACTCCACAACATCCTTCATCAGCTGGTGCAATAGGTTAAACGATTTTATCGGCGTAACACTTTAGTCTTTTCAGTAGTTTCTATTCTGACATGGTTTTTCATTTCTTTTGAGAGAACAACTATTTACTTTTCTTCGTATTCATGTCCTTGGACATTTCCAGATAAAGATCTAGCATCACATTTAGCAGCTATCCTATTCCTCACCCTCAATCGTGGTCCTTATTGAATTTTTCACGTGTAGCTGATCAATGTTTGATGCTTAATTTCCCGTATGATCTAAGCTAACTTCTTACTTGTCTCTTGTGCTATTTTCGAATTCTTATTAAATCTACTGCAGATCAATGTCGTCAAACTGAAATTAAGCTAATCAAAGATCGTTAAAGTAAAATAAGTTTATTACTTCTTCGTGTCATTTTTCTTTTAAAAGATTACATACTAAGAATTGATTAAAAGAATAATATGAATTACATATTTATTTACAGGCGACAGTTCTTCACTTTCGTAGACTGAAACTGGATTCGAGCATCCGTAGTTTTCTCTATCGAATTTACTGAATTCCGAATAGAAAACTTTGCTCACGAAAAGAGAGAGAACAAAACAAATTTATGTAGTAAGAAATACTTCGACTATCTTCTATAATCAAAAGAATCGTCTTGAAATAATACTGGTGGAGAATACGATGGACCGGTTCTCATTTGCTTCCGTGTAAACTTTCATCCTGACGAAAAACTGAATAGGAATTTATAAAATTCATATGAATATGGGCCTACCAATACATCGGATGCACACCTTGCTTGACTGAATTTGTCTTTGTATAGGTTACAATATGATTTGAAGAATTTGTGTGTAAATTATAATAAGGATACGAAAGTTTAGCGAAGGAATTTGACAAGAGGATTCAATATGCGTTCTATGTTAGGATGGATAAGGTAGTCTAAGCAATTTTCGATATTCTTTTTAAAATTACGATATAATGGATAGTTGAAACTGTACATATGAATGGACGCGTTTGAAATGAATGGTCGTCCGAATGTGTCAATGGGACAAAAATGTACCTCGTTGTTACTTAAGTCAATGACCTCTTTAGGGGATACTGGAAAGTCTAATTTCTTTTTAAGTCTCGATTCGTCGTGTAACACGACAAGATCATTATCTTTCTTAAATTTTAAAAGAAAGATTTCCCGATACGCTTCCTTCAAATCGGAAGGCGAAAGATTTCTAGAAGAATCATTAGAGTTTACATTTGAAGGAACTTCTTCTAATAGCAAAGAATTTGTTACAAAATCTGAGCATTTTTATCGATAGTTACGGAATTTGCAATTATATTGATACAGTTTACGAGAATGTTGCTATTCATGATTTTACTTAAGGTTTGCGAAAATAACATTCGAGAAAGAATTCCTTTCCGAAATTAGGCACAGATTATTAAGAAGGATAGTATTTGCGGTTGATATCACACTTACGGAGAGAATATAAGTATAAAGTTCCAATACTTCTGTTTTTAATGTAAATAAATTATACGAATCTTTATTATCGAAGATCACAGATTTTGCAAATATTTCGAAAAAATGGTAGTTATAGTTAAAGTTGGGATTAGGTATAATATTTTCATTAATTTTATCTACCTTTTGCTCCACACGTTTGTTGTATCGCCTGTGTCACACTCCTTACAGGTTGGACAAAGGTTTCTCGGCACAAAAACTTTGCTCTGCCAATGATTTGGCAGAAATCGAAAGATCATAAAGATTGTTACTTTGGCCTTTCAAATATTTGTGGCATCACTTCTAAATCAAAGCATACTGTGACATACCCTAATTTACCATCTACCATGAGACCTGTGCGTCATAATGAAGAATTGCCTGTGCCAAGCCAACCAGATAATGTCATGCTCACTGATGATGAACGAGATCTCGTGGAGGATGTGGATACTCACGTAAGACTTGGTACAACTTTTGAAGCTTACTGTTCGGCTTCTGAAACACACTTACTTAAAGAAGATCTAAGTGACTTTGCCAGAGACATGAAGCTATCTAAAAGGAAAGCCGAAATGTTAAGCTCCACTTCGAAGGGATGGAATCTCCGCAAAGAAACACAAGCATGTTTTACAGAGATAGGCACAGCGAATTTAAGGATTTATTTTCACTTGAAAATGGATTTGTTTTTTGCAATGACGTTTCTTCTGTAATAGATGCACTTGGCCATGAATACAAAACAGAGAAGTTACTTCTGTTCATAGATTCGTCTAAAGTCAGCTTGAAAAGTGTACCTCTCCGTAATGGAAATAATTTTTCATCAGAGCCAATAGCTCATGCAGCAAATATTAAACATACGTGAGTATGTAACTGCTGCTGGAATAAAATTCAAGTATGTTGAAAACCAGTGGAATTTCTGTGGCTACTTGAACGTTATTGCTCTATTTCTCGGACTACAGTTCTGATTCACGAAGCACTGTTGTTTCATTTGTGCGTGGGACAAGACATTACATGCAGAAGCAGTGGCCGAAGCGAACATCACTAAATCCATGAATAAAGAATGTTGTCATTATCAAAACACTACTGATTAATTCAAAAAAGTATACCTACTTCCACTCCATATCAACCTTGGTCTGATAAAGAACTTTGTTAAATGCAATGGAGGAAAGTAGTCTTGGATTTAAAAACTGGATATAAATACTGGTTTTGGATTGACAATTCCCAAGGATCAGTGATGCAAAGATTAAAGAGGCGATCTTTGCAGAACCTCAAATACAAAAATTGATGCAAGATGAGAACTTCGTTGGTCCTTTGAACCATGTTGAGGAAGCTGCATGGGAGTAATTCAAGAGTGTTTGACAGAGTTTCTTAAGGAACCATAAGGCAAACAACCACAAAGAAGTAATGGACGATCTTTTAAAATTTTACAAGATCATGGGATGTAACATGTCTTTGAAAATCCACTTCTTGCAAATCTCACCTGGATTTCTTCCCAACAAATCTTGGAGCGGTCAGCGACGAAAATTAAGAGCGATTTCACCTGGATATTTCCAGAATGAAAAAGTGGTACCAGGCAAATGGAGCCCAAATATGTTTACTGATTACTGTTGGAACCTCAAGAGGGATATACACCAGAAAATCCTACACTTCTTCCTCAGGTGAGTTAGTCCTTTGTTATGTACAGTATGCATTGAAAACATATACCTAATAGTGTAATGTCAATTTTAAGTAGATTTCTTAAAAAACTCTTGCGTGATATCGGAATTCTCGAAACATATTTAAGTTCAACGGAAATAATACTATAAGGTAAACTTGGTTTAATTCTTGTTACAAAAAAGTTAAATATTGCTGATCTGTGTTTTTCCTTTTCAGTCCAAATTCATTTTAAACTTAGTAATAGTGGTGTTCCTCAAGGTTCTGTCCCATCCCCAAATTTTTTTTACCTTTCATTAATGACCTTATCTGTATTATTTTGTCTCCTATTCACTCCACTGACGATGACTACACCCTTCATTACTCATTCTAATTTTATTCGACCCTCTCAACGGCAATTTACACATACCGGAATGGTGGCCTTAGAATCGCTGACCTCTGGTCTGTCTCTTATCTCTAATAGGGGCAAAGAAAACATGGAAATTATCAATAGTTCAAAATCACAGCTTCTTCAATTATCTACTTAACATAATCTTCCACACAACTTTAATATCTTCATCAAAAACATACAATTCAAACTTCCTTTGTTCTTAATATATTTGGCGTTTCCTTTTCTCTTATTATTAATTATAAGGAACACATCACTTCACTTTCTAACCAAGCTCCTAAAAGGTTGGCTGTTCTGAGGCTCCTTCGGAACTTCTTCTCATCACCTCAGGTACTTGATCTGTATAGGCGCATTGTTCACCCTTATATGAAGTATGCATCACATATCTAGGGTGAAACCAAATATATTGTTTTCCTTGATTTATTTAAAGGTAAACATCACTCACGGTAGAGCCCTATTTAAGGAGTGGGCAGAATTATAAAAATAAGAAAAAAATGAGAAAACCTACCCAATCCCAAAGCTATCACAAATCTCTTAGGTGAGCGCAAACGAACACCTTAAAGAGAGTAAGTTTAAATACAAGGGGGAAAATAGATGAAGGTAGGGAGTTCCACAGAAGAAAGGTGGCTAGAAAGAAGGAAGCACAACAACGAGCTGGCATGTGGTTCCTAGATTTTACAGAGAATTCATGAGACATCAGGGCACTCTTTGTAGTACAAGAGCAAAACATTGGTTGTCGATTGCGAGAGGTAAACTCCTTCGCGCACCTGGCATTGAGTACCTATAGTAAAGTGATAGTGCACCAACGTCACGTCGCAGAGTTAGAGGGTACTGGGATTTTGTAAATATGGGACAGTTTACTAGTCTTTTAACCTTAGACTCGACCCTATTGAAAAGAAGGGTGAAACCGGAACCCACTAAACGTGAGAACAGTATCTATGCAATGGCGGTATTCCGACCCTTTATAATTGGAACAAATATTCGGAAGTAAAAAATTTCAACAACCTGAACAGAGCTCCCATGTGATATGAGGTTTCCAAGATAGCTTAATGTTTATGTTCAGACCAAGAATGTTTATGCTGTTCACAGGTAAGATGTAAGAACAGTCTAGGAAGATAGGAAAATTGGGAGGTGTTTTTGAGAGGGAGATGTAGAGAATTTGAGTCTTTAAAGAGTTGAGTTTATCAAGATTGCGGTGACCTCACAGAGAAATCCCTTCTAGATCGGCAAGAATTGAATCGGAAAGCTGAAGAGGAGAGGCAATTCTAGATGCAAAACGGGGGAGCAGATTTAAAATGAGTGGAAGAATGGAGAGTTGATCCATCGGCTAAATAATGAACAGGGCTAGAAGTTCAGAAAGGAAGATCGTTAATGAAAAATAAGAATATATTTGAAGAGGAAACAGAACCTTGAGGAGCACCACATTTAACAGGAAAGAAGGAATAGGTCGCTCCATCAACAAGAGCCGAAGTGGAACAATATGAAAAAACTGGATATGAGTAAGCAAAGAGGAGGAGGAAACTCAAGGGAAGGTAGATTAAGTATCGACACTTACCATACATGGACAAAAGCTTTCGATATGTTAAGCGCTACCACACAAAACTTCCCATAGTCTCTAAAAGCAAAAGACCATAAATCAGTTATTTAAAAAAAATGTCACCAAATTTGTTTTCTGAAAGAAAAGAATGAGATTTAAAATGATTCAAGAAATGAGAGGTGAGGAGTGTTTAAAAGATTTTAGATAAAAAGCAAGTGAGAGCTATGGGACGATAGATCAGAGCGGTAACCCTTTTCGGAATCGGTTGAATATGTGGGTGTTTCCAGCATTGAGGGAAAGTGTTAAAATTAAGGCATAGAAGGTAGAGCCGAACGGGGACAGGCGCAACCTCAGAACATACTCCATCAGAACACGAGGAGGAATGCCGTCCAGACCACTAGGCATCCTGGCGTTCATAAATCTCAGGATTTCATTCACCCGATCATTTGTATTCACAGGAAGAGCCATGAAAAGAAGGAGTAGGAGGAAGGTTGCCAGAATCGTCCAAGGTGGAATTCGATTAAATAAGGAGGCCAAAGAAATTAGTGTTTTCAGAAGGAATAGTAGCTACAGATCCGTGGGAGCGGATAAGAGGAGAAAATGCAAATTTAAAAAAGTTATTAGAGATTTTTTTGTCAATGGGCCATAAATTTTTTATAGTAGGAGAACCAAGGAGGTCAGGGCACACCCTTTTGGTGTGCCCTTTTGAGACGATTCCAATCTGAGCGAAAATTGAAAAGATTGATAAAAGAACGAGAGTTTTCCATTCCCAATAGGCATTGCCTCTATCATAAAGGGCACGAGAACAGTTGTCATGGAACCAAGGATTTTTGTGAGAAAAAGATTTATTTGATGATGGAATGAACCTTCTCATTCCCTCGGTGATTTCGACCCCTATTTTATCAACAGACGCCGAAGCGTTCTCCTAGTCAAAACAGAATTCATATCAAGGGTAGGAGCAAAGAAGATACGCAATGCCCATTAATTATCCTGATTATGATGCTATAAAATATGTTTAGGACATGATGGAACTGCTGGAGAAAAAGTGTTATAATTAAGAGCTACAATAATGTGGTCAGATTTACCTATAGAAGGAAAAATGGTATATTTGTAGCAGGAAAAAGAAATGGTGAAACATAGGTTATGAGT
>JABUQX010073694.1:0-5000 GCA_015478945.1 Trachelipus rathkii | reverse complement strand
TTAGCTACTTTATCTTGATAAGTAGGGAATTTTCAGGATGTTAGCTGATTATTCGTACGCGAGGTATGTTAGGTTTGCATTTTTACATTAAATTCTTAGTTGTGGTTATGATATGTTAGCTTTATTGATGGTAAACTTTGTTTGTTAAGCATATATTCGTAGGTCAGTAATATAAAGAACTTTTTTTTTTTTTTTTTTTTATGTTATGTTTATGCCAAAATGATACTCGAAAATATGACTTGAATCAATAGTTCAATAGATCACAGGTGGGTGGGATGGGTAGGGACTGCAGAGATCGGTGGTTGATTTAACTGAATTTACTTAATTTTACTGCCCTTTTTTTAAAAAAATCCAGTTAAAACTTAAAAATTTTAACCGGCCACTTTACTGTGATATTTTAATTCAAGAACTATTTTATGTTATGTCAGGATAAAATTATTGTTATTTTTTTGTCATGTTTGGTTTAAAAACGTTGTTATGTTTGCCAATTTTCCGCCTGGGGATTAGATTTTTTAGAACGAGTTTTTGAAAATGAATTTTTTTGTTAAATAATTACAAAGTTGATGTAAAAAATTTGTTTACGTTAGCATTATATTCTTTGTCCGGAATGATGATTAGACAGGTTTATGCTAAATGTTTTGTTAAATATTACGATGTTAATGTAAAATTAACATTGATATGTTAGAGAATGCTTGAAAAAGTGTGAATAGGTTACGTTTTTGTACGAAGTGCTAGGTACTTTACTGCTGTTAAGTGCTGAAGTTTGTTAATGTTAGTAGTTTATTCGTACGTATGGTGTGTTAGGTTTGTCGTTGTACATTATATTCTTAGTTCAGGTTATGTTATGTTAGCTTTATTAATGTAAAAACGTTGTTACGTTAGCATATATTCGATGGTTAGTATATAAAGAACTTATTTTTGTGTTATGTTTGGATAAAACTTTGTTATGTTTACAGTTATTCGTTGGTCTGTATGATAATTAGACAAGGTTATGATAAATTCTTGTTAAATATTACAGTGTCAATGTAAAATTAACGTTAATATGTTAGAGATATGCTTGGAAAAAGTATGAATAGGTTACGTTTTGTATGCAATGTTAGTTACTTTACAGGTGTTAAGTGTGGTTTTAAAGCATATGTTAATGTTTATCAGTTTATTTCGTGCTAAGTTGTGTTAGATTTGTTGTTGTACATTATTTTCTTAGTTCATATGATGCTTGTTATGTTAGCATATATTCGATGGTTAGTATATAAAGAACTCATTTTGTGCTATGTTTATCCGAAATGATACTCGAAATGCGGTAAACTAATACAATTTACTATGATATTTTATTCAAAGAACTTATTTTTTATGTTATGTTTAGATAAAACTTTGTTATGTTTACAGTTATTCGTAGGTCTGTATGATAATTAGACAAGGTTATGATAAATTTTTGTTAAATATTACTGTGTTTTTGTAAAAATTAACGTTAATATGTTGGAGATATGCTTGGAAAAAGTATGAATAGGTTACGTTTTGTATGCAATGCTAGTTACTTTACTGGTGTTAAGGGTGAAACTTTGTTAATGTTAACTGTTTATTAGTGGGTAAGTTGTGTTAAGTTTGTCGTTGTACATTTATTTTCTTAGTTCATATGATGCTACGTTAGCTTTATTAATGCGAAAACATTGTTATGTTAGCATATATTCGCTGGTTAGTATATAAAGAACTCATTTTTGTGACTTATGTTAATGTTAACAGTTTATTCATGCGTAAGTTGTGTTAGGTTTGTCGCTGTACACTATTTTCTTAGCTCGGGTTATGCTATGTTAGCTTTATTGGTGTGGAAACTTTATTACGTTAAAGTATATTCATTGATCAGTATAATAATTAGCCAATGTTATGAATATCTTTGTTTGTTAAATATTACCAGTTAATGTAAAATTAAACATTTTATGTTTAGAGGTATGCTTGAGAAAAGTATGAAAAAGGTTTACAAATTTGTAATGTTATGTTAGTTACTTTACAGTTGTTAAGTGTGAAACTTTGTTAACAAAACAAGAATCAATGGTATTGCGTAATGTTTCGAAAACGAACCAGACAAAGAATCATAGGTATTGCATAATGTTTCGAAAAAAGTGGGTGGAGTTTGAGCAAATTCTCCTCCGGATTAGATAACTCTAATGAAACAGGAAATACAAATACATACGTGAAACGAATTGCTCGTAAGTCATAGATATGAAAATACAAATATATGATACGTATTTCATGTTTAAACAAAGTTGTACATGGCATGTTGTATAGACTTTTGAATTGTTATGGTTCGTTCGTGCGCTACATCCTTGTTAACTCTCTTATGATTGGTTGAAAGAATGAATCTGCATTACTTTGAAGACTGCTTAACGGACTCGATTTCCATCAGTAAGACATTTTTTCGCTGTGCTGGTACGATGACACCACCTCGTATCTCCTACGCTTGTTGTTGATATCTTTACGAGGTTGGTGTTAAGTGCAATGATGTGTCATTTATATTTATTCGTAAACCGAATGGAGACCGTTCCATTGGTTGTATTCCACCCATAGGTTCAAATAATAGACCCTTATTCATATCTGTTGAAGAATTCATCAAGATTATCGACATCGCTGCAGCTTGGGTAATGGATGAGTGTGTGTTATCCGATGCAGCGAGGCGTAGTGAAATATCTGACTGGGGAGAGAGTGAGAACGGTTCTAATAGAATATATGCTACTTTCTGGTCGCATGATAATATTAAAAGCCTTGATGTGCGCATCTACTGGAGACCGATCGATGGGGCTACCTTCTGGCGTTCTTGTATAGGTTTCACAGTTCTAACATCTGAAAATATTGCAGCTTTGAATAAAATAAAAAATGAATTAACATCCCATCTTAACGATGTTGCTATACTCGAGGACTTAATACATATAGCTCACGATGTAATCTATGCTGTTTACACTGAAACATGTGGTTTGCCATATAATGCGATATATAGGCATGTACTAATAACTATCAGCATGGACACGTTTACTTCTCTCTGGAGCGAGAGAATGAATGCTGTTGAACCAAAATATCCTGAAAAATGGTTTAGTGTTGCAAATGACATTTATATTTACATCCTTTCAAAGGGTGTTGAATCTCTGGAGAGATATATAGAACTTGCTGCAAAAATATACAGATCCTCCCGTGCATGCATAGATGAATTAATATGTTTAAAATAAAGCCTATGTTTTTAGGTATTTATATGTCTTTATGCATTTATATAACGCTCTTTTCATTGAAAATTATATGTTATAAAAAAATGAAAACTTGTTTTACTTCCCTCGTATGTTCGCTTTATTGATTATGTTGTTAATGATAGCTGGGTAAATTTTTCTTACTTAATATTACCATGTTAATGTAAAATTAACATTGTTATGTTAGAGACATGCTTGACAAAGTGTGAATAGGGTACGTCTTTGTATGCTATGTTAGTTACTTTACTGTTGTTAAGTGTGGAACTTGTTACGTTAACAGTTTATTCATGATTAAGGCGCGTCAGGTTTGTCTTTGTGGGTTATATTCATAGTTTAGATGATGCTAAGTAAGCTTTATTAATGTGAAAACTTTTGTTACGTCAACATATATCTGTATATTGATTGGTCTTTGTATAAAGAACTTGATTTTTTTATGTTTTGATCAAATGATACTCGGAATGTGACTTGAATCAATAGATCAATAGATCAAATAGATATCAAGGATGGACAGGAGGTGGCTTGATGGTGGTTTTGATTACTGATTTACTGATTTTAGGGTTATGTAAAACATGACAAATTTAGTAAAAATTTGACCTTTGATTAATAGATTAATAGATCAATAGATCAAGATGGACAGGAGGGTGGTGGGATGGTTGACTTGATTTCTGAATTTACTGCTTTAGGGTATGTAAAACAGGACAAGTTTAGTAAAAATATGACCTGAATCAATAGATCAATAGATCACGACTGGACAGGAGGGTGGTTGGATGGTGGTTTGGTTTACTGATTTACTTGATTTACTGCTTTAGGGTATGTTTAAAAACGTGAAATTTGTAAATTGTAAACAAAAAGAAATAACAAATTTTTATTTATTTTATTTTATTTATTTATTTTTCTTGAATGGTTCTGAAACCTTATTTCGAAATGCTACCAGACCCAATAAACATATATAACGACACGCAATATTGTATCATTACACAAATTATTTAATAACTCGGCACCGCACCAAAGCCAGCAGCCGGTGCAGCTGTCAACTCCTACTCCTCTGAGTCAGATTCCTTCTTCATTCTTTCCTTCTTTATTCATCTTTCATCCTTCTTTCTTCCTCCTTCGACCTCTGTTTTGCACTCTGTGCTTTTTTTCAGTCATGACCCCCCTCAATGGGGATCCTAGACACCCTATACGGACTTATAACCCTCATATTCGAGATCTACGGGTTCGATAACCTATATAAGGACATCCAAACATTGTTGTTATACGACTGTTTATTACTCGGCAACCGCAGTGGCTGCGCAGCACCGCGGTGCCGGAGTCCCAACACCTCAGATTCACATATCAACTATTTAGAATTCACTCTGATCCCCTTCCATCACCAATTTTAGCCAATTACGAACACTTCGATTTTTTAAGGGGGGTGGGGTCCCCCTTCGGGGGACCCAGTGGGACGTAACCTCGTCTACAACGAGGTTACCTCATCCTCCAAACTCCCCTCACAAATTTGCACGATACGATAACTCTAACCTCTATAGATATATATCGGAGCCATAGGCTGAGCCGGAGCCGGAGCCTAAAAATCGATTTCCTTCAAGAATCGAAAGGCTGCCTCTCCGGGTTATTTCACATAATATATATATAATATAATTATATATATATATGATATAATATATATATATAATATATATTATATATATATATATAATATATATATATATATATTATAATATATAATATATATATATATTAATAAATATATATATATATAAATATATT
>JABUQX010073693.1:42500-55680 GCA_015478945.1 Trachelipus rathkii | reverse complement strand
ATTCTACGTTTACTTCAAACCCCTTTCCTTGGTTACACACCGGCTGCCAAATCCCCTCTACAAACCTCTTTCAGAAAACCTCTTCTCTTCAGAAATTCGCCACACAAAAACCAAATCATACTCCACATTAGAATAAATAGTAGGCACCCTCACTCTCTTTCTAAATCTCGCATCATTCTAACCAAACTTCCCCTGGCCCCCCACCTCTATTTTTTTCATAAACCCCATCAATATACAAATTGAAAACCCAAGGAGACATACACATCCCTGACTCACTCCGATATTATAATATTTAAAACCAATCACTTTGAACTTCATTATTCCTTACACACGCATTCACTATCATTCATACGATACTGTTGATTCCGATTTAGGAAGTCTAACACCAACAGCCAGTATATCAACTAACGACCTGCCATAGAACTTCCCTATTAATCCTTATCATACGCCAGTTGCAAATTCATTAAACCTAAATACAATTTCTTTATTCTTCTACTCATTTTCTCAATCATTTTTGTTTCAATGTTGTAAAATGGATTCCACACATCCTGTACCACTTCTAAACGGCACCTTGTTCTTCACCAATCAGTCCCTTTAGGTAACTCGACACACTCTTTTCAATCAAAATATCAGAATATGTTTTCCCTACAGCACTCAATAAACTAAATTCCCCCTATAATTCCTACAGTTACCCTTATCCCTCTTACCCCTTATATATAAGGGTACTATTACAGCTGTCCTCCCTCCAATCCCTAGGAAACTATACCCTCCAATTAAACGCTTTGTACGTACACAGCTTCCAAATCCACTCAATCAACCATCTCGCCCTCCAGTCTTGATATTTCAACCAGTAATAATTTCATCCATACCTGCAAATTTTACCATTCTTTCAATTTTTTTCTCCACCCCTACCCGTTACCTACCCTCCTTATAATGACCTCATGCTGCCCCATGAATACTGTATTTTCCTTCTTGCACCATCAAATAAACACACATTCACCATCACCTCTTCATTACTGCCATTGTTATGCAGATTTTCGAAGTGTTCCCTCCACACTCCCTCCCACACATCCGCGTTTTATCAGTTACGGACAAGCACCAATCCTTCTACTCCTCCCTCAATTCATTATTTCTAAAGCAGATTGCCCATTATTTCTCCATTCTTAAACCTTTCGCCTTCCTTCAGAAGAGCTTCCTATTTCCTGGTATGAAGTCCCCATTAATCCTCTTTCCAAACTGTTCACTTACCTCTTTTTTTTCCTTCTACCTATGCATCTTTTAGTATTCGTTTTTTTTCCTTTTTTATATAATTCCAAACATCTTTCTTTTGAAACGCTCATCATTGGCTTTTAGTACATTCAAACAAGCTCTTCTTTTTACATTTAACCGCTTGCATCACCTCTTCATTCAACCACTCCCTCTTAACATTCTTACTTCCTATTTTATCACATCCACATGCTTCTTTGCACTACTAACAACCGCTTCCTAGTTCCTTCAAATGCTTCCAGATTTGTTCAGTTTCAACTTGTTCACATTTAAGCTGAGTATTTAATTTGCAAGAGCTGCTTAAAATACTTTTCCTTATTACCTTTGTTCACCTTAGATTCTTACTTTTAATTCTACCCACTTCCTTTTCGTGTATCACCTTCCTCTCCATCCAAGCGCCCTCACCACTAACTTAATTTACATACTAAAAACAACATAATGATCCGATAAAAATTGTATTCCCAAACCCCCCTCACTGATTTAACATCCAACGCATATTTCATCAACATCATTTTAAAAATCGTATCATACTTTTCCACTTCAATATCATCTCTACCTACACCAACTCTAGTATAATTATGAATACTCTTGCTTGTTTAAAAAGTATTACTTACACACTTATCTCTCTCTCTCTTCGATCAGCTTCTAATCAAATCAACCTTACCTACCATTCTCATTTTCTCGCCGACACCCCAAAGCCAACTGTTATATTACCATCCCTTTTTTGATCACCAATCCAACCATTGTAGGTCACCCAACACAATCTCAAGCTCCTATACTACACCTACTACATCCCATCCAAAACATATCATTCAAATTATCCCAGAAAAGGAAATCGCACTCTAATCAGCATTACCCTCAGATGAACCATATGTCTCAACCACATATACCTTGACCTTTTCAAACTTAAATTTAACAATTAGAAATTCTAAATGCTCACAGAAACAAAAATCTATCATAGCTTGTTACCACGGCGTCACTCATCCAGAATTGCAATCCTTCTTCCTCTTCTCATTTTCCTTCCACACTAGCACATACACTTGTTCACACCCACACCGCCTCCCATTTCCACCGGCTTTCCGCTTTCATTCTTGTTTCAGGTCCACAGACGAAGGGGCAAGTAATCAAATCTTTACCCTTTCTAAATACACATGCCATCACCTCTCTCTCCTCTTCTCCTCAACATTTATTCCTCCGACATTCCATGTGCCCATTACGATTCATTTACATTTTATCCGGAATAGATAAAAAAGGTCGCTCGCTTACGACGATTCACGACCATTCTCCGAGCCATCCATTAAACATTCCTGGCAAAAGAGATAATGTTGGTGAGTGGGCCAAGCCACCCAAAGTTACCACTGTCCCTTTTATTCTCTTTCTACGCACGCAGAAACAATACGTTGAGTGGGAATTCTTTCTCCCCCACACCAATGGGGATATAAGGGGATAGGCTATGTCTGTAAGAGTGTTGCTATTATTGCTAGAAAGAGGGGGTGTTGGGATATAAGTATTGTATTATGCCATGATGATATAGGGTGAATGGTCCTGTAAGCATATTATCTGGAGGATGGGTATGGATATGAAACGCGAGAGAAAGGCAAACCATATAGGACACTGGAATGTTCATTGGGAGACCCTACATATATATATATTATATAAATATATATATATATATATATATAATATATATACTTATATATATAATATATATATATATATATATATATAAATATATATAAACTAATATAGTATATATATATTATATATATATTATATTTTAACTTTATCAAACTTTAATTTGTTGCTCACTTGTCACTTGTCACATACAATCATGAAGATACACTTCCGAACCTTTGAATTAGTAGAGGAAAATCGATAGCGTAGCCTTCACATTCTCATGATTGTAACGCAGTGAAATGTTTCTTTTGGAGCCATTTGTGAGGGATTATTGCGTAATTCTACACCCAGTTCCCAAAGTAGAGTTCTCTCAATTTGTAAAGAGTGTAAAGTAAATCAAGGGTTTCCCAAGTTTACATGTTCCGGAATAGACTCGAAAACCCTGGAGCTGGTTTGTCAGTCAATGACAATTTCAGACAATGCGAGGCTTGTGTTCCTGCATTATGACAAAATTTCGAGCATCGCCATTAAATAATAGATAGTAGACGTTCTTATCTTAAAATAAACCTCACGCCGCACTGGACTGTTTTTTTCAATTTATATTCCTCCATTTTTGGTAATGTAATTGAGAGCACGCGATTAACTAGTAAATTGCACTGTATCGTATAGTACAAATTGTGCCATGTACAAAAAAACCACCCGCACACACGCGCTCACACAACGACACAGGCACACACACTTAGCCTTCACATATAGCACAGTCGCATCTATCGAACACATATTAAGGGGAGATACTCATACACATGCACCAGCGTACTATCTTATCATAACAACTGATTAACACCACCAATAACAATATGAAGGTAACCATCAAATAAAAAGAAAAAACCCAAAAAAATAGCCTAACAAAGAATAGATAAGAAAAAAGCAACAAAAAATAATTTATTAAATAAAAAAAAAAGATATATTAATAAGAGAAAAAATAAACAATACAAAACAAAAGCCAATTTTTTAAGAATTTCATTGAGACTTATCAATATTAGAATCATACCAAAATAAAAAAAAAAAAAAAAAAAATAATAAAAAAAAAAAAAAACCCAAAAAAAAAAAAAAAAAAAAAAACAAAAAAAAATATAATGAGTATAGTTTAGTACACCTGCGAAATCAGAGAAAAAGTCACAAAGAGAATAACATAAAACAAAGATGAAAACAAAATAAAAAAAAAATAAAAAATTATACAATAAAAACCAAACAAACCGATAAATACAGCCAATACGATAGAAAAAATAAACGAAATGATAAAAATAATAACCGTAAAATAATATTAAAATATAATAAATGAAAAATTAAATATTATTACTGAAAATAATATCAGAAAAAAATAAAAAAATATCAACAAGAAAATTTTATTAAAATCAAATGAACTTAAAAATTGGTGCTTATTAAAAAGAAAGAAAAAAAACAATCAGATATAAACTATTTCATATTTTTTGTATGACAGAATGGAAAAGAAAAAAAAGACCAACAAACAAGAAAAAAACAAAATTCTGAATCATGTTCATTAATACTTGTGTCACAAACTTATCGATATTATGTTAAAATCAAAACATAATCACTAGGATATACAAAAAGATGCTCTAAGAAAACACTAACACAACTCACACATACACTAATACACACAAACACACAACATACACACAACAACACACCAACACACACACATCAAATCCTATTCCCTCCAACAACACAAAAAAAGATCGGAAAACGCACCACAAACACACACCACCCAAAGAAAAATGCACCAACGAGAAAGTGTGTAAAAATATTGCAACATAAACAAACAAATCCACAAGATAGAACAAAAATAGTCCACAGACCATACATCCACCTCGCCAGAACTTTAAAAGCAGGGACTGTAACAGTCCCAACCTCGAACACATTTTCACGAACCCGAACATAGTACCACAGAGCCGCATTTTTAAACAAAAAATAAGAAAAAACAATGTCAACCGTCTTTTATTATTCTTGATGAGAGAACAGTCAGCCACGTCTTTATCACATGGACGTTACCAAGACTCGCCACAGAAAGGCACGCATTAATATGTATTTCCAATACTACACTAATTCCAAACTAAAAAAAAAAACACATGGCCACATTATACACAAAACCTTACGATTACTAGAAATTGGTGGCAGATATCAAAAATCAAAACTAAATAAATATAAACTGTATAAACAAAAACAACATAAGAACAACAACAATCCAAAACGTAACCGACACACCAGACAACTCATACCAATCAAACTAAGAATATAACTACAACACAAGCTACAACCATACCACATCACAAACAACACTACACACACACACACAACACAACACAACACTACATACACACATAACACACAACACACACACAATGAACATACACAAATATATGAAACAATAAAATAAAAAACAATAAAAATAACAATAAAAGCATAAAACATAGATGAATTCATTGAAACAGCATTAAAAAAAAATATATAACTACCAAAAATAATATAAATCAAATAAAATAAAACACCCCAAACAGATAATGAAAATAGACAAAAAGAAATAAAAAAAGAAATAAATAAAAAATAAGTAATAAATAAACGATAAAATAAAATAAATTTAACAAAAAAAAAATATATAATAAAAAATGAAAAAAAAAAGAGTATGGAAAAAAAAAAAAAAATAAAATTATAATTAAAAAAAAAAATAAAATAAAAAAAATACAAAAAATAATAAATAATAAAAACCTGATCAGAGTAATGATAAACATAAGCCTAATTTCCTTTCCTTTAAAATAAATAATAGTTAATCTTACCTTATAAAATATAATGAAAAGCAGTGCTTATTTCCTCATAGTATAATAAGGACCTCTATAGACATCCAAGGAGAAACGAAAACCACTCATAAAGAATATGATCAAGCGTCAAATTTCACACGACCACTCGAATTCAATGAGGCGCTTTAAATAATTACGACATATTAGTAAATGCTGGATTTTAAAATGTAATTTAATAATGTCAAATAAATTAACAATAGTTAAACAAAAGTGAATAAAGGAAAGTAACTTCATACTTACTATAATTCTC
Organism: Trachelipus rathkii; assembly: GCA_015478945.1. Taxonomy (NCBI): domain Eukaryota; kingdom Metazoa; phylum Arthropoda; class Malacostraca; order Isopoda; family Trachelipodidae; genus Trachelipus; species Trachelipus rathkii. The sequence goes on along the minus strand of JABUQX010073693.1, from coordinate 49,674 downwards.
ATTTCAGAATTAAAGATAAATTGACAATAAATAAAATTATCAACAAGAATAAACAAGATTGAATAAATTATAGTAACTTCAGATATAAATAACTATTTATGCCATTATTAAGCAAAAATAATACATAACAATAATATTTAGCATTTTATCGTTAATGGAATTTACAATTACTAGGTGTAATACAAGGTCCTGCTAAAAACAGACAAAGCTATCCAAAATGAAAGGAACTCCTCCTTTGGTGCACAAACACAGCCAAACAAAAACACAGAAGCAGCAAAAAATGGGCAATAACAATAATCAAAATAATAACTCAATATGATAATAACAGATACATAAATTACACATAACCAAAAATAATATAAAATCTAAAATTTAAACTAAATACCTACAGAATGACAAAATGATACCCACTCGACTCTCATATATAATAATATATATATATATATATATATATATATGATTTTTGTGCTTCAAACCTTTAGTCTTATAAAAAATTAGAGTGAGCTTAGGCTTTGCTTGATAGGACACTTACATATTATTATCAGTTTTTAAAATTTGACCATATGAATAAAAATACGATAAGATGAATGGTTACGCTAAAGTTTGTAGGAGACACGGCAGCCAAACGGACCAAACCTGAACCTTGATATAATAATAGAAAAAATTCCTGAAATCATAAAACAAACCCTTTGATACCCAAACCTTTTAGTCCAATATATGATAATTGTCTAAGTTTTTTGATCCGCGCGGTACCCCCGTCACATGGAAAGTCGCACTGCTCTAGGCCACCCGGCCCGTCTATATCATCCTTCCTCCACGTCCCCGCAGATGCGGCCGCGCCCCGCGCCTCCAGTATGCCCCACCGATCCGCCAGCCCCCGGTCCTACATCCGCGATCGCGAGAGAAATCTTGTGGGCTGGAGATTAATTTAACTTAAATAAAAATACTGCCAATGAGAATATTATAAAAATGAATTCATAAATACGATGGAAAGTAAACACGAAATATTAATTAAAAAAAATGACTTAAGTAAAAACAATAAGTTTAAAAAGAATACAATATAAAGAAATATTAAAACAATACATATATAATGAATAGGAAATAATAATAAATGAAATAAATTAGATAATAAAATAATAATATACACTAATAACATAATAATAATAATAATAATAATAATAAATAGAATAATAATAATTAATAACCTTTTATTTATCTAATAACGGAATAATAATATTTTATATATTAATAATTATAATAATAAATAATAGTAATATAAAACTGATATAATAGTAACCTAATTTATATAGAATAGATGATAGAATAATTAGCTCCTCTATACTTGTATTAACTAGTTCAATTTATTCTAACCAAATGATGTATACTCGGAAACACATTAAAAATAGCACACATGAAAATTAATAAAATCGCTAATAAATAGAACAATAGTATCACAACAAAATATACGAATATAACATCTGAATATTCTAATATATCAGTTATAACATATTATTGGTTATTATCTGTACTAAAAAATAAATAGTATTGAGGCCCGGTAACCCCGGAAGGAGAAAAACTGGTTATCCCCTCCATGCGCTATAGAGCAACGCCGGAGTTTGGCGGATCATCTACAGTAAATATAACATTGGGTGATGGAGGCCAACAAGGGGGGTAATAAAAACTATGATGAACCGAGGTAATTATAGCCCTTAGTATATTATTGAGATATGATGGAGTATATATATATATAATATATATGTAATGCAAAGTTTTGGGAGTATGAATATATATATATATATATATATACTAGTGGATACATGTATATTATCCTAGCAGGATTACAACCGTACACTAATACCTAAAATAACTAACGTAGCAAATACAGAGGCCAACAGAATTACTCAATAAAGAAATAAAAATAGCATAAATAGTATGATGTTGTAACCTGAAAGCTTGTATAGAGTTAAAATATAAATAGATTAAAATACAATATCATCTATAACCAGTACCCTCGGGAGTAGGAAGAATGCTTAAGGGAATTTTGCGGATTATGTCTGAGATTGTAGACAAGTCAAGTAAACTAGCATAACCAGCATCCTTAGGACCATACATGGAAAGGACCAGATAAACACAAGGTATGACTGTGGCTGACAGTTTATGAACAACTGCATATCGAAAGAAGGGTGAACCCCCTGATGAAAATTCAAATACTATATTGACAGTCAGAAACAAAAATGTCCAGAGGTTTTGGAAAAAGGTTTTTGAACATTCCAATTTTTACCCATACAGACGAGGAAATTCTAATTTGACATCCATGCGTAGGACGATCGTTCTTTTTAATTAAGTTGGTGTCATAGTCGTCGGTAGCAACTCAATATGTTTACTGTCAGAAAGGAGAAAAGAAGATAAAAAATATTTATTTTTCCTTTTTGAAAGGTCTAATTAATTATTCCAAGGAAAGTGGCTATGGAAATCAGACCAGCATTTCGGTTCGAGGGCTACTTAGCGCGCAAGCTTGAAGAATATGGAGTTAAATTCTTCTCGAGATAAAGACGTCGTGAGTAGATCCCGTAAAGAAAATATTTGTGGATTTTTTTTGTATACTTATTTTGATTTTGAAATGCTTTGTTTTCTTTTAATTTTCAGATTTGAATTTATGGATTGGATTTCCGCTAAGAAAAACCCCAAGTTTGTCACAATTGAATAGTATGATGAAGTAGCATATGGATTTTTGAGGTCAGAAAAAGAAGTCTTTTTGACCGCCAAAAGATGGATTCTGATTTGTTGGACGCAGTTTACGAGGTGTGGCCGTGTTTCGACCCCAAATATATAGGGAGAGAAAAGTAGACAAATGGTGAATGCTTCGATTCGGGGAGTGAAGCAGACTAAACGTGCGGAGGGGAAAGAAAGTCGGTGGAAAAAAAACAAAAGGACCCTGAGACCGAGAAACACGGATGAGATGGAAAGTAGGTAATAGTTGTTACGAACGGGCTGGAGTGGAGATCGCTAAGGTAATTAATTGTCTCGGAGTTCACGTAACAGGGGTTGGGTCGCATTAGTGTCCAATATATCCTTTGTCTTCTGAACGACCAGGAGAATCCCTATAGTGACAGAACGCCTGCTGATGGGGTCTCCTTAAATGAGGAGTATGACATAGAGATAAGCGGGACTATCTGAGAGAAAAACCAGGCAATGACGTTAAAAGTTCGATGAATCTGATGAAGGATTATTAAACTAGCCTAAATAGAGATATTATGATTTGACAGACGATATTCTTCCTACACAATAGTGTCTACAGATTTAACTAGTACATATCATCCAGAGAGCTGGCCTGAAGAAGAATTTCTATCTAGACGAAAACTGACTGTAAACTGTGAAAAGTTAAATATATAATATATAAAATATATATATATAAAAACCAATAATAAAAAAAAATATACATATGTGTATTAAATAATATAAATTAGGTATATATATTATAATTTAAGTATATATATATTACTCTAGTAATATGTATTGAAGTGGAATTAATAAAAGAGTCTCTCACAGTAGTATATAATTGAGTAGAAATATATATATATAAGGGAATAGTAAGTCAGTTGAATCAGGCAATATAGCATATGTGGCGATGGATAAGTATATTGAAGAAGGAAAACTGACGGTTATAGAGTACAGATATATATTTACCTATAGATGAGGGATAGGTTTATAGGGGGTAGGTTTAGTGGGTATAGTTAGTACTAATAATATATAGATATATATATATATATATATATATATATATATATATATATATTGTGATGGTAACTGGCAATAATATTCTAACAAAGATGGGTGGTATATATATATATTTATATCTATATATAGGGTATATATATATATATTATATATAGTGGTATGGGGGATGGAGGGTGGATAAGTATGCGTAGAGATTCAGACATAACAACTGGCTAACAGAACTAAGTGCTTAGGGCCTGAAAATAGGGATCAATAGAGCTGCCAAGCCAGCAGTTCCGGGCCCAAAGATAAAACCGGTGGATCGAATTAAGGAAGACGAACAGGTAAGAGTAGAGCAATAAGTATCCAGCATAGGTACTCATTTGATCGTTGAGAAATAGAAAAACGTATATATTTGATGTGACAATAAGAATAAGTATAGTAGGGGTATAGCCCGAAGGTATGTGAGTATAATACCATAGTCAGAGACGGACCTATAGTTAGTAAATAATAGTTAGGTATGTAGTAATAACATTTAGTAGATGGGGTAAGTAGAGGAGGGTTAATAAGGGGTAGTAGTTGGAGTAGGGATAATAAAGGTGGAACCGGCAGTGGAGGATGGATGTAGTAGTAGGGGTTAGTTAGTGATAGGTGGTAGAGGTTCAAGGGTAATGGGAAGTGTAGGATGGGGGGATATGTAGGTGTAAAAGGATATAGTGGCAACCTGAGTCGAGAATAAGATAATAGTGGGCTAATGAATATATTAATAGGGTACGTAGAATAAAGGTGGGGGTAGATTAAGAATCGAGTTGTCCCAAGATATGTTTACTCCGATATGGAGAAGAAAGCTAATGGACAGTCGACGAGTTATGTCATTGGATCTATCGTTTATATACTAAAAAATCTTGTTCGAATAAGCTAAACGAGATGGCGGAAGAGAGACCAAGAAAAGCTAAATATGAAATTGTTTATGAAAAAATAAAAGGCTCATAGAAGAGATGTTGCTGATGGGAGAAAGGTCGAAGTACTTGCTGCACTCTGAGTAGATCAAGTACGTGTCACCTCCGTGCTAGACCAACAAATCTCTTCTGAGTGCTCAGTGAGGCGACAACAGGAAGAGCTTTTGTAAACCTGCACACGATCTTGCATCAATTTGCTTAATCATCCTGAACGACATGACGAGCGACACAATGTTTTGAAAATGAACCCAGTGAGAGCCTAAAAAAGTACCGGGGTGGGGGGGGCATTAAAAATATTTCTCAAGGAGTGAAAGCAACGAATACTTTTTAATTTTATTTTTTTTAAGATCTTAAGATCACACTTTAAAAAAGTTCTTTTCAAAAAAGCTATAAAGTTATAAAAATTAAGAAAGTATATTTACAAATGTGTTTACATTTATATTTTTTTGAAAGTGTTTTAGTAATTGAGGAATTTTTAATTTTCCAATAAGCTTCTTTTTTCGAAAGAATAATTTCAAAATCTTAGAAATTTTGAATTAGAACCCTCGTGTGTCCGAGGTGCTTATATATTAGGTAGGGGGGTAGGTATTAGTATATAATATATATATATATTAATTAAATTACATATTTAAACTTTTAGTAATTATTTAACTAAACATTGCTACCTGATTATGTTTTAATTTATCTTTTATTAATAAATATATTAAATCTTTTATATTTATAATTATTATAAGAATAGGACACGAGTTATATATATGTATATATTTTATAAATAATTACTAATATAGTGTATAGTTGTTATGTATGGTGTGTTGGCGTTAGTATAGTATGTCATATTTGATTCTTATATTGATATTGTAAATATGCTAGTGAAAAAAAAAATAAGTGTTTAGACATAAGTTGTTACGTATGTGAATTAATGTTATTACTTTTAACTGTATGTATAAATAAGAAACTTTTTATATAGTGATCATTGTACTGACTCTAAATTATCTATGTATATTAAGGTGTGTATTACAGGTGTTATCGTATAGTTATCAATTATTCTTAGTTCATATGATGGCTAATTAATCTTAATTAAAATACAAAATCTCTACAAGAATAAACATCTCTACCCTAATAACAGCTTCAGAATTCAAATAGAGACTGAACGGACACTATCCTTTGTGAATGTTATTGCTACTAGGATATTCAGAGCGTTTCCCCTCATCAGTATATGTTAAGGAAATATTTACTCTGCAAAATAGATATTTATTGTTTTGTACTATTTAAGTTCAGAGGGAACTTCATCCTCACGTTAATTTAGGCCATTCTCACATCAAGTAAATCCTATTCGATCAAAATCAATAAAGAAAGTTGACTGACGTAGATTGTTTTCCCTCCATTCACACAAGCACATTTTAAATCAGTCAAGTTCAATCCAGACGTTGTATAGAAAATAATCTATTCTATTTTTGAATTGACTGGGATTGTGTCAAATTTTCTTGGTGTGAAAGAGGTCTAGAAAGAGCCTTATTTCATTTGCTAGGACTACTTGGTCATTCCCAAGAAGTTTTTGTTTCTTAATTGCTCAATTCTTAATTTAATTACTTATTTAATTTCTTACTTATTAATTACCTTTTTAATTACATTTGTTTCCCATCTGACATAGTTCATGGAACTATCCTCTCCTTTTAAATCAGAACCTTTATCAATTTATTAGGCAGTCTCTCGTTGTCCCCAGAAAACGGATGCTTTTCTCTTTCTCATTTGTTGGTGAAAAGATAAATAGCAAAAGTTGCACATGTCCCCAAATTAATTTAAGTAGTATTAGGACCTCCAAATGAAAAAGTGAAGTACACTTGAAGTTTCTCTCCCCAACAGTCACTGAGAGCAAATTGAAATGCTAGGTGAATTATTAAAATTTCCATACCTTACAACAGCGGTGCCCAACCCGTAGCTCGAGAGCAACATGTTGCTCGCGTACCGTTTTAATGTTGCTCGCGGCACGCGTATTCATATTCATCACGTTTATTAAAAATAAAAAATTTTAAAATTATATATATATATATATATATTATATATATATATTGATATATATATATATATAATATATATTATTTAATATATATATATAATATATATATATATATATATATATATATATATATATATATATATATATATATAATTAATGTTTATTAGTGGCTCGACTAAAAATTTTAAATTCTTAATTTGCTCGAGAGAGACGAAAGGTTGGGCACCACTGCCTTACAAAAATGAAAATTCAAGCAGAGACCTTGACTGCTGGAATGGAAAATCTAATTAATGTATAGATAATAATGGAGATATTTTAGCAAATGATATAAAAATTAATTGAAAGAATGGGAAAAGGAAAGTAGGTTAACTAAAAGAAAGATATTTTTTTTTCGACCATCTATGTTGATCCATAATTCAGAATCTTCCTCAGAACTGAATATCTGAAATTTAAAGTTAGGAATGCCCTTAGTGAACTAGGA
>JABUQX010073693.1:0-37500 GCA_015478945.1 Trachelipus rathkii | reverse complement strand
CTAGCTAAATTTCACTGTATCATCATATTCCTAAAGAAAATCAATTAAGCTGGTTAACAGTTTTTGACACATGATACTTTTAATATATTTCTTACGTAACTTTTTATGCTTAATCCAAATGTGCAATCTAAATTTTTCTACCGCCTACTATTTTTTGTACAATAGTGTCATTCATATATGTAAAATAAACATTTCTTTCATATTTAATTGACCTGCTTCACAAAATTAAACCATGAGTGATGAAGAAAAGATATTTACATATTTTAATTCAGTGTGAGTGTTATAGTAAGATCAGGTATTTCTCTCGTGTACCAATTTTAGATTAAATTTGTTTCCCAATGTTATTATGGGTGTGTTCTGCACCCTTGTGTTATGATTAGCATAATGTGAGAACACAGAGATAATGACGAAAAATTATCAACAAATAATCAACTATTAGTGAAGTTGAAGTGAATCGAATGTTAAAAGATAAAATATGTTTGAAGGATCGAGATGCTGGTCTTTGCCCCGTTTCCCGAATCAATTTTTGAAAAATGAAATTTTTCCAAAAAATTTTAAAAACTAATATTAAATTTTATTCTACATTTATATTTCATAGTTACCACATTTAAGAAGACTCTAAATCCAGAAAAACTACTTTAATTATAGCAGTAAACTGAAAGTTTCGATTTCATATCATGAAAAAAAAAAAAATCCGATTTAATATTTTGTATATTAATTTCATTATGAAGAGTATAAAAGATATAATATGAACTATTTATGCAATAAGTGCTGCATTACATTTGGTATATTAATTTCATTATGAAATAGAAATATATATTAATTTTTATAAATAGAAAGCTTTAAAGGCTCAGTTCGTTGTATTTTAATAGCTAGCCATCCTGATACGTCAAAATCTCAACTTAAAAAAATTCTAAAACCTCTAAAATTTTACACACTTGTAAAATTGATAAAGTTTATAGTATTTTAAATACCCAATAGTTCATAACATACCTTATTGTACATTACCTTAATATCCCATCCCATTCAGGTTATTAATTTAATTACTATCTCGAAAATTTTTAATTCTGTTGGTATTTTTACCGTTAGGCTTAGTTACATAACACTTAACAGAGGCGATTGAAAATAGACCTACCTGGATGATACAAATTGCAAGACTTCATATGATGTTTTACAATCTCGAAAACTTTTCCCTAAATGAGCCCTGCAGTTTGGTCTTGTAAACGGCATATTTTTAAGATGAAAACGGCATCTTAGATGCGTTTTAAATGATACGTCAGAAACATTCAAAATTGCGCCTTACGTATGATGAAGGGGTCATGCCTCCCTCTCCCCAAAGAAAAATTTCTAGTTACATCAATGCACATTTTTTGAATTTTTATAGTACGTGGGTCAAAAACACTTATTTGTATACCGTTCATAAAATCTACTCCTCCTATTAAAAGCCACTATCACAATCCTTCAGTCTCTCCTCCTTCAATGCCTAGACTTAGTAGACTTCTCCCCCTCCCTTACTTCACACTACACTGAGTAGCTCTTTATCCTATCTTTCTGTTTCCACCTAGGTCTTCCCCTGTTCTTTATTCCTTCTGCACACGATTTGAAAAATTCTTTGGATACTGTTCTTCATCTATCCTATCCTCCAGGCTATTCAAATGCGGACATTTTCTCGATGCGTAAGTTTCAAACTCTGTCACTCCTTCTCACACATAGGCTTAGCCTACAAACCTTTGATTTTCAATACCTTCAGGCTTTTCACGTCTTTGCATTTAGACTTAGTTTCATATTCATACTACACAATTATAGCATGTGTGCATTCAAACAATTTTGTTTTTATCTCTCTTCATATTATGCCCTATTTCCAAGATTCTGTTTCTCCACCTATTGCTTTTATTGTTTGTAATAACTCTCTCCTACTTCCATTCCTAGACAACTAAATACAAACGTTTAAACCAGTTTCACTCTCTTCCATAACTTCTGTTCCCTCCTAATCCTATTTTCCGTTCCTTCTCCTCTTCTACTCTCCTCAGTTGTTCTTTGGATTCCCGATAATTTTTATAATCACACTTTTATAAAAGATTCAATTTTCAGCTATTTACTCTGCCAACTTCTTCATGTTCAGATCCCAGTTTTGAGATGACATATTTATTTATATTTAGTTTCATTTTAAACTCTTCCCCACTCTTCTTTTATTATAATATTGATACTTCTTCCCTCGCAGTCACTACTTTGCACATCTCAGATACAATCTCCTTTATATCTTTATAATCTACACTTAACTCTCTCTCATTACCATTGAATTTCGTTTAGTCGAAAACGTAAGTGTCTAATACCTTCTCTTTGGATAACACGTCAAACATTTGCTTTAATCCTCACCATCATCACATCAATTACCTACTCAATTGTCCAAGAAATCTTTTTTAAGAAACCTAACTCCTCTTTCTCACATATTAATATATATATATATATATCTATATATATTATTATATACTATATATATATTATAGAGATCTTCACTAGACGCTTATATATTTCTACGCGATGTCGCCTGTTCAGGTATATATCTGCTTATGGGTACATATATCTACACAGAGAGAGGAGCGAGAGCCTCTTATTATATAATAGATATCTAGTGGTGCATCAAAAATAATCTCTTTCAACTTAATCGGAGCTTAAACAATCTAATCGGTAGGTATATTCCTAGATAATCTATAGGTATAGGTTAATTTGATTTATTATACTATTATTAGTAGTATATGGATAATAATATAATTAAATAACAATATAAATATTCAAGGATACTTTAGTATATGTAAAACCAAATAATAAAGCTTTTAAATAAATAATTTGTCAAATTATCTGGGTGAAGAAAAGTATTAATTACAAAAAATAAACGGTTAAACAAATAATGTTGGTGATCACCAAGTAAATTAGCTAACAATAAAAATAAGGTATGTTTTGATAAATTTGGAAGTCAATAATTTTTTATATACTCTTTGTTATTATTATATATATAATGAATATATAAATAAGTATAATATAATAATAATATATATAATATTAATAATTATATATAAATATATATTGTACATATATAGTATACTTTAGTATCAACTTCACAAAAATATATTAACCTGAAGGTATTCTCACAATATGTGACAGTCCAGCACCAAGTGAAAGAAAACATTCACATCCTTGTGTGATGGTACCTCTTAGATTTTAGAAATCTGACTTGTGACAGTCCAGACCAAGTGAATAGAAACCATATTTCCAATTCAAGTCTCTCATGTATTATTTTATCTCTCCAATAAAACACAAACAGTCAGTACATATTCCATAATATAATATAATGCACATTGAGCGAGTAAGCCTCTATTGCACATTATATTATTATAAGACTTTAATACGTAACATAATAATATAAATAATATGAACTTCTTTTAATTATTAGAGATAGCGATTGCTTTTTATTTATGCCAGATATTTTGATAAGATCAATAATACAAATAATAAATGAACTGAGATATAAGTTGTCTTCAGCCTGCCCAATGTCTCCTCGACGATCGAACGAGAGAATACAACGAGAGGAAGAAGATTCGCGAGAGGTTTCTCGTCCTATATCTCATAGACCAAATGTTAATTTGCTATATTCGGAGGCAATCGCAGACTGCATCTCGCCAAAGAGGCAGATGAGGAATAAACTATCTATTATCTTACAATAAAAAACCGAATACAACTAATATTCCTATTTAGAAATCCACACAGACTTAACAAGCACAGAAGATATATACGTAAAACTTGTGAGTACTCAAAAGATCCGAAATAGGATAGAATGAGAGAAGAATATGAGATATGTATAGAGGGTATAGACATACATGTTGTAAACCGTTATAACCACGCCTAATTGTCTATCTAAGTCTGAGGCAGCAATGAAACGTTATAATAAACTTAAAAATAAATTACAAATTATATTACTAAAAAAGCTCACATAGTATGACCTGGTTTATCTATCAGCTCTAGCCACATAATATACATGGTTATTACCAATATATATATATAATTATATATATAGTAAGTATATATATATGCTATCCAGAGATGAGGTATTATACCTTAACTTTGGAAGTATACTTACTTCTACATGACCTGTTATTTATCATATTATATACTATAGTATAATTTGCTATAAAAATCGACTTACCTATAATGGAGCAATAATAGTAAATTTCATATACTTAATTCTACGAAGATTTATCTCAGGTACATGCGGCTTAGAGCATAACAAATTTAAAAATTTTATTATTTTTAACGATACCTTGGATTGCAATTTGGAAGATCTCGCACTCAGTTTTTATTTACTTAAAATTATTTTTATATGTTATAAATAAAATATATACTATTGTACTTACTTCAAAAAAAACATCTCTATTAATAAAAAATGTATATTGTATATAGTTAATCAATAAATATTATGAATATTAAAAAAGTTACTACGGTTTTACCTTAATCCCTCACCGTATATCACAACTGGGTAGAAGTATGCTTCTATCACATAATATACGGTATAATATATATTTCGTTCACGTATAGTAGTCCTGAAGTTTGGCATACTGCATTATTCTTTTAAAGTTTAATTGATGATCAAAATCAACTGCTCTATTTTTATTTATATTTTAGTGAAAGACACACTAAAAGTTCTTTTAGAATCGTTGATAAATAATCTTCACTCATTATTATAGGCCTAGAGAAAAGCAAACTGTTATACTTAACATTATCTATCATATTTCAATAATAACGCCAATCTTAATTATTCTTTTTAAAAGAATCTTCTCATAAAGAATATCGCATTGTTTTGAGATAATGAATAGTTATCTTCATTCCATCAAGATAATAACATAATTTATACATGGAGAGAGCGCTATGATTACCACATATATTCCACTTATGATCATCATACTTAATATATTAGCTATCTGACTTATTTAAGACCATATTATTTGCACATCCAAAAGTCTTCAGCAGACTAGCTACTATATATAACATTTTTCTTCAGACCTATAACGAGTTATCACACATACTCTACTTGGGTCGAGACTCCATTTCTAGGCTCAGTAGTTTGATTTGTTCCACAGCAGAATCTATATTTTATATGGACTATTCAGTATTAGCTTGCATTCATTATTCTTGCTATCACAATTTTAATGCTAATATTTCTTGTAGAGTACTATATTTTTAATATAGTCTACTCTTTATGTATATTTAATTATACTCTAAATTTTAAGCTGATTCTTATACTGATATTTTTGAAATCTTAGAGTATAAAATTAGAATCATATAGTTTATTCATTAATATTTACGGGATATTATTAGCATTTTTGTTAATATACTTGATTTGTTTCATTAATACAATTACTAATATTTGAATCGTCTTTCTGAATGACATGTAACAGGACTATATATATATTTATAGTATATATATATATCTATATATATATTATTATTATAATATATATTATATAATATTATTATAGATTATATATAATATATATATATATCTATATATATAATATATATATATATATAACTATATTAATATATATATATATTATATAATATATATGATTATATATATATATAAATATTATATATAACTAATACTAGCACTATCAAGGACAACATATTGAGAGAGCAATATATATTATATATATATATTCAAGAGGTGGAGTAACCATCATTATACCACCGCTCATTTATGAGGGTAGTACTCAGCTAGCAGCACTCTCCAGCACCTTACTGAGAAAAACGTAGTCCCGAACTAGCGCTGCCTCCGTCACCTCTATATATGCAGATAAACCATACATAAGACACATCAGCTAATGCAAGTCCGGCATATCTACCGGCAGTCTCGCGAGAGGAAAAATCAGAAATAACAGTCTAACGCCAGCTTATATTATATTATTTGTGTGGAACTTCTGTTAAAAAGCATAATTTTAATATGTTTGAGCCGAAGTCGAGTCCCAGATATGATATATTCCTTCTGTGTTACACTACATATATATATTATCTGTCAAAATGGAATGTGCAGAATTCTTATCCAACATATATACTAATTATTATACTTTGTATTGATAAACTCAAGAATTTCCTTCATTCTTCTCTTCATATACGTTAATCTTCAATAGGACATAGAGATTCAACATGATTAACCACTTAAACTATTCTTCTAAAAGATCTCATCGACTGCTCATATGGAATGTAAGAGTACAGTTAAGGCCAGACCACCTGTTGTGCCCAGTCAAAATACACTCGTCACCTAAGTGTCAGACAGAGCATATCTAGCTGAGAGCGTCTCAAGCTCAAGCCGCATGTGAACTGCTTGACGTGAGGACGGACGGTCAGTAGTGTGAGCACAGACACTTATGTAGACATATGAGCCCCCACACGATCACAAGTAGATGCCAGTGACAAATAGGAAGTGAAATGCAAGATGTACACTAAATATGTAATTGGATTGAAAGTATTTATCTATCTGCACACAGCGTTCACTAATAACTACATTAACACAGTCCATCGGCTAATAATTTAAGGTCCTGCGAAATTAAGAAACAATTCTGATGTATATAAAAATCTGCCATCCAATACTGCAAAATATATCGACCACACATAGTACTCACCATAAGAAGGTCTTATTTTCTCCCACTTATTCCGTAGTCTTATGTAGTAGTCCATGAAAGCTCGACGCCTAGCACGTTATGTCGAAGTGAATAATATATGACTAACCGTACAGTCATCGGTAGTCATATATATATATATATATATATATATATATATATATATATATTTATATATATTATATATATATTTATATAATATTTATATATATATATAATATATATATATATTATATATAATAATTAATATATATATATATATATTATATTATATAATTGTATATATATAGTAATAGTAACTTTATTTACTTTATTAAAATCTTTCTATGGCAAATTAAAAATTGAAACATATATATCATAATAATATAATAGCTTTGTTGGTAATAACTAGGTATGAAATAGCATATTTTAATTATGAATCTCTATATATTTATAGAAAATCAATAGTAAAAAGTACAAATCATGATTCTTTAAATAGGTATGATATATTCAATATATAATTAATATATTAACTATATCAATAGTAAAAATAGAAATTAGAGAATACTATTATTTTTCTATGGGCTTACAACTAATGCACTTATAAAATGTATAATCATTATATATCATTACGGTCACTAATTTACTTATTATCAAGATATTATTATATTTGTATGTACTACTAGTAATGTAATAGTATATAGTAGTAATAGACTAGATATGTCCACAGTACTCCATGACTCGTTTTTATTTGTATTATTTTTATTTAAATAACTAATACACATATACTCTATGATAGTATAAGGTGAGTATATCCATATTGCCTCACCTATATTATACGCATTGAACAGACTTAGTTTACACATGTACTGAGACTACTACTATACCGCGGGTTATCACTGGGCAACCATGCACCGAGAGAGGTTGAGACACTAATAATTTATATATTAATTCATTTCTTTTTATATCGGTGAATACAATATGTTAAATAAGAATAAAGAAGGCAATCTTAGCGTGGGAAAATAATTCAGAGATAGCATTATCAACCTTCCGATTCTAAACCATTATATTAAAGAGATATACTAATTTTTTATTATATTAGTCCTAATATATAAATATATAGTATATATTTATGAATATATATATATTATACCCTATATGGCCCTATATGTAAAATGAGGAACCTAATATATTATAGTATATATATAGTATATTATAGTTATATATATATATATACTATATATATAGTAGTGATATTATATATATATATATATGATATAATATATATATAGATATATATATATAGTAATATAATATATATATATATAATAACTAATATATATATATAATTATATTATATATATATATATATATAGTATAAGTATATATAATATAAATATTAATATATATATGTAACCTGTTTATAGCTTTTTATACGACGTTCTTTATCAATAAGTTTAGTATTATTTATTTTATTTTTTTATTTTCATAATGATATATGGGATTTATTTTAGCTTATAGATAAATAGGTAATAGAGATAAGTAACAGGAATTTAACAGAGTTGTATCGACAGTGAGACTCATACTCAATAACTCTCTGATTAATCTAAACTAATACTAATTTACTTAAAAAAATAAACGTATAAGTTTAATATTAGTAATGATTAATTGTTTTTTATTTATATTAACTACTACCGTATAATTATTATGATGATTGGATGGATAGGTAGCCCTTATTATACTAAAGGATATACCTCAAAGGTAAATAACCCCACCGCTAAGAGAGGTGACAGGATTCGGTAGGTCTCTATCTAGGCTTTAAGACTAGAGTAGTAGAATACTAGATATAACGGGTTGGACTTGCTATTAGTGGACCATACGGACCTATAGTCTAGTCCCGCCGGTATAGCAAGCATCGCGTCTGAGTATACTAACTAGTGAGTCACACTCACTATAGTATATTGTTATTATATTCTCTTGTTATTTATATTATTATTTATATATTTATTTAAATAGTTCATCTTTAAAAGATAATGACTTTATCCGTCATGGCATGATATCACAAATATATTGATAATATCTGTTATTATATTATTACTTGCTCGAAGTGTATCCTGTACTATTATATCGAGATATTAGTAGTACGTCACTTATTACTACTTTTATGTACAGTATATAATCAAATAGATTCATAGTATCATTTTTTTCGTATAAATAATATTATATATACTATAAATTATAGATTTTATAAAAATAATAGATATATATATAAATATATATGTTATAGTACCAGATAGCTTTGGTATTATAGAATCATTAGTCACGTGAGTATTACCTACTTGATAAAGTTACTTGTTAGTATCATATTACTAAGCGATATATCATAATAAAATGAATAAGAATAAAAATCAACACTGACGGAGTCGTAAAACAGTAGAGACAGGACTATATAATATATATATATACATATGATATATATTATTTATGGGGTTTACACAGAATTGAATTAATTTAGATATTGCCTAGTTATTATGGTAATAATATAATGAATTAAAGTGTAATAGATGAGGGTAATAGAGCCATTCTGTAACTTAATATAAATAAATATATAATTGTTATATTTATTCATAATATGGTACCTATATTATAGAGAAGGTTGGGTAGTTATTTATTTGGATAGTATTATTATTATAAATAAACTAAATAAGTAATTTAATATATACTATATAATATTATTATAAACAATATATATAGTATATAATTTAGTTTTATAAACTTAAGAATAAAATAGTATAATTCCGTTATTATATCACATTACATTTTATAAGAATATGAATCTATAATATGATAAACTATATAACATTCTCAGTATTTTTAGAGAGGAGATGGTGCGTCTCATACTCGAGTACGATGAGTAGAGGAGCAGCAGGAACTCTGAATTCATCAGTGAATCTATTCTCCGCAACTGAGTCTGCGAACAGCTCTCACAGCTCAAATACCGTGTTCACATTGCATATGTCAAAGGCATCGTCACCACCGATACAGTCAATTCTCCTGTGCGAAACATATCTACTTGCACAGTCTACGTCTGCTTGTTCGGACCAGCTGAGGATCCTATCCGGTTCACTAAAGAGCGTGCAGTTGCCTAATTACAACGAACTTCACTCTGCTTGCACTCTATAACGTAAATTAACTGACCACAACCTTAATATATAACTACTTAATATTATATATGATCACCTTCCCTCTCCAACCAGCTCCGATCCTGCCCCACTGCGTTTTTTCTGGCTATGGCATAATATATTAGACTCGCCGATTGGGGGGTGAGGTGCGCTTAGGCTCAGTTTGCTATATCTATCGATACTAGACTATGATATTGGAATGACTGCTATATTGTCTTGGTGACTGCTATACGACTATATCTGCAGTAAGTGTGGGAGCCGAGTAATATATATCAGTTGAGATAGTATGAGGATGGTAAGCAGGTTTATCAATTCCTATTCCTATCGACTAAAATCTTTTCCTCTCGCCTCAATAGATCCATGGTTCGATCTAGTACTTGTTACTCTATGGCCATCCCAGCTAGAGATAGTGCGTCATCGGGAGTGGAAAAATTCTCGTTCACTAATATATTACTAATATACTACAGTAGTATATATAATATCTTGTCTAATATATTTCATTCGTGTACTGTACTAATGAAATCAGATGTAGCAGTGAGGATATACTACTTTATACGTACTGAGTACAATAGTATTAGTGACGGCTTTCATATCAAACGGATAAGTGGCACCTAACCATCTTTTTTGGTTTCTCTACAGCTTCTAGTAATCTGACAATCTTAATGCAATGAAGCTTCGAAAACAGATGAAGCCCAAATTAAAACATACTCTAACAAAACTTCTTGTAGAGTATTGGACTTTCATATTGTACTAACTATTTTCCATCAAAAAACTTCTTTAAAAAACTGCGAGCTCTGAGAATTATTAAGGGTTACTATCGTGTAATGAGGATCTTTATTCTGAATAATAGTCAAGTACTACAGTGTCTAGAGATAATATTGGGTTTCTTATATGACTCTATTCTGCGAGAATGAGCCTCCTGAATTTTATATCATACTCTAACTGTCAACCCTCAGAGGATTGAGATCTCAACTAGGAGACAATCTTCTGCATACCTAGTAACATCGTCTGAGCTCCGTTTAAATCTTATACAGGTGAATCGAATACTAAATATATAAATAGGATAGATTAATCCTTAATAGCACTGTGATAATACAGTATACACAGAATATAAACGGTAGAGTGGCTATGGTGATCATTGAGTATAAGAGGTGCAATACACGAAAATCGGAAGTTAACTGTATAGGAGTATAGCTGTGATGGTGAAAAGTGTCAGACAGATATGTAACTCGGAACATGAGAAGCATTCACTCGTTTACATACTCGGTTGTTCTGAGTCAGGTTCTTAAGAGCGAGAGAGACGTGTTGTCAGTCTTAAATCTCTAATGACTAGTTCTTCTAATTTGCTATTATATTATATTCTGTTCGTATTCATATGTCGCATTTTATCTATATATATTCTATCATATATAAGAGAATCTCAATTGAGAAGTCCTAAATACAAGACTTTACCAATGCTTGAAGAAACTAAACTTTGGTTTCGCACATCCTAAAATGCTTTGCAGATAAAGCACAAAAGTGCACACGCACGAATTGTACCAAAACATCATATTCTGGCGAAGAGATTAGAATTAAAGTGAAGAGGAAAAGGAAGTTAACATGATCATGTAATTTATTTTCTTGCTTTTTTTTCGGGACAGCAGCATATTAGCACACGAATTCATAATGAAAACGGTACACTTTCTTAAACAAGTCCTATTATAGTATACGTATGGAGATCTTGTATGACAGTAGCTCTTAATCACTCCAACCACTCACTTCTTGATCATGTATAACAGTCATCTGCGAAAATATATATTTTGTCCAATAACTGAACCTTCTTTGCGAATTCACTGCCAGAAGACACTGCTATTGCTCAAATAACGCGACACGTTACTGAGGTCTGAGTTGTTCAATAGGAGGATAATAACGTTATGCTCGTAATCCTCTGCGTCTATTGGGCTAGTATTGGATATTGGTGGTTTGGTCATACACGCTCCTTAGAAATCAATCGTGAATGAACTAGTTGGTAGGTAAGCTATGCCCGGTGGTGTTGGAGGCAGGACTTTGGATAGGAAACAAAGGTTATAGACTGTTCAAAAAGATTTCGAGATTAAGCTGCAACAAAAGAGGTACACATAGGCACAGCACGATCTACGTCGGAGCGTGAGTCGTAGTAAATATCACAGGGCTGCCTGCTGCTTTGTTCGGATATAGTGGAGTATTAACCATGATCACCTTGGCAGCATTATAAGCGCTTCTGATATATGCGATTAGTAAGTTATTCTTGTCGAGGATAGAGCTTGCATACACGAGAACATATGTAATCATGATTAGATGGATGGGGAGACTATTCTCTGCAGGTATACTCTGCCCATGTCTAACGTCTCAGATAGCCAAGGTATAGTCTCCTCACGCGCGCTTATCTGAGTCTTTTAATTCTAAGATAACCATCTTTATTTCATACTGTTCATTAATGTATTAAATTGACAGTTAACTCATATCATGCACATACTAACGGATTTCTGCTTTAGGTGCAAGATACAATAATGCCGTATGACTCGTACCGAAAACATTTGTGGAAAGATCTTAATACTTTGTTCAGCAACCACATACATATATTACAATCATGTACCCCTTCTTAAATAGTATGATAGATTCCTAGGAATGCCAGATGATGATCTATACTCAGTTCTCTAATCTTTGGCGTGCAGTATTATCAACTATATCATCCACGCTGATCCCACATGGTTCGCATACAAATTTCCAGGCTGTTGTTGTGTACTGTATGATACGGCTTGATTAGTTGAGACTTGCAAACCTGTTCTTTAGATATAATAGCAAGCATGGGATGATACTATAGTATCTATACATAGATTCCTACTCTACACCTCTATTAGTGGTATGCATCAATATTCTGCATTAAAACGTATGCCTATTTTGACTTGTACTCGTTCTTATACAGCAGTCTGCGCGGTCGTGTTCGCTACCCTGTCGACAATATCTAAATACAAGATGGGTCCTTATTGGAGCTCGTTAACATATAACATATAAATCACTTAATATTCATTTGGTTAAACTCTCACTATCTTCATATAAACGAGTTGTCTAAGTTTTTGTCTGCGGGCCTCATAGAAATTCTGAATGGAGCATCTCTAAGTTGTAACTGAATTCAAGAGACGAGAGAATCTTTGTTCATTCCATATTCTACAGTTAACTAAAAAAAGTAATTACCTCCAGCTTTAGAAGGGCAAAACAAAGCTTCTATACCAATCCGTGCCTTGATCAGATGAAAGTAAGTACTGATCACCCTAATCCAGATGAAGGGAGGTGCGCAGCTCGGAGGTTATACACCTCGGATAACTCTTGGCTGAGTAAAATGGTAAAACCAGGGGTCGGTAAGGTCGAAGTCAAAAAAGGGCACAAATTATTACAGCCTTTCTATTAATGATCTCTAACAACTTCGAGAGTTTTTCTTCTTGTTGTGAAAACTAGTGTATCTAATCTTCCTCTGATATGCAGGCCACACAAGGCATATGCGCGAACGCGTAGTAGATAGTGAATTTTAGCTGTGATAACTATCACATTGGTATATTTCAGACTTTTAATAAAATTTTGGTGTTATCTTACAAGTTTATATCAAAAGTAGAGCAACGCGAGCAAGTGCGTCATCGATGGTTTGAATTCTCACTCTCGGAGCGAGTACGATTTTTAAATGATTCAAAATATGAAACTTTGGAACCAAATTGAAAAGACTTCAACCTTCTACTACACTGACGCTCCTTCTTGTATGCGGTCAGGAGAGGGAAGTTTCTTGTAGTGCGACACATTATGGAGGTTTTGTTGTCCAATGTAGAACAGATTTCAATCATACACTATGAATCATAGTGCTAATAGTTCGCTGGGACAAGGAGTGCCATCAGCTTCCTTTTCTTCAAAATTTTCAGCTGCCACACTCAAAGTAGTCTGGGAATCGTGTCGCGAATTATCTTCATCCATCTTCTGCTGGTTTAACACTGTACAATGCATATACATGATCATCATCCACTACATATTAAGGAGCCAGAGTACTAGTAATGTACTCACCTAAACTAGATTCGTAATGTGTAGATGTTAGTAGTTTGAAGGTCTATTATATAATATGTGGTATTAATTTTTAATCTCAACACACCAAAAAAAATCACATTAAGATAATAAGGAGACAAAATTGAGGTACCGTATGTAACGCGGTGTGGTGATAAACTTGTACTAAGAAGAATATATATATACAAGGATACCTAAAATACTATGTTCGAGGTTTAAATAATTTATAATTATTTTTATCAAATTTCTTTCTTAGTGAGGTAATTACTTAGAATTATATTACCTTTCTCTACACCTAGTCATATATACAATATTATATAGGGTCATAATACACTTTATTCTTAAAATAATTATAATGAGATGCATAAGATGGAGCACCTTCCGAATCATCTTATGTGGAATTGTAGCTATTTTGAACACCTGTATTTCTAAAATGTTACACACATTTGATTGACAAGGTGGAGTCTAAGGTTAGAGTCAATTTTTAGGGGTTAAAATAGGTGTTTAGGGTTAGGTTAGGTTAGTGTAGGATTTCTAGGTTTAATCGTGTTATGGCGTTTAAATGTCAGGCTGATTTTTATGTATTTAACATCATCCGACGCAAAATTTTAATGTATTTACTCTGTAAAATATTTTTTCTATTTCATAGAATAATTTATCAATAACATATCATAGCAAGTAACATAATTAAAACTTCTATTCTTTGGTAGTTCAACTCACCTATCATTGAGAATATGCCACTATTGAATTCTATTTTAAACTTCAGATTTATTTAATATAAATGCTGAGAGTAATACGGATTCATTTATAATAAATCTTTAATATTAATTTACTATTATATTTTTTTTTCTCATCTTTATATATATATCTTTATTTCCATACAGCTTTACTGTAACCTATGTATACAAAATAATATATAAAAGGTTGGAATAATAATTAATTAATTATCGACATTTACATAAATCTAAAAAATCTGATGGCTACAACTTAATCAAATTACCTAGTTTATATTTGTAAACTTCATTCTGAGACCGTCGGTTGGAGTCGATGCACGGTCGCAACTGGAGAAACAGCTATGGGGAAAGAAGAAATGGAGCACACTCAGAAAAAGAGATTGGGAGAAGTTATACTGTGAAAGCTCCAAAGGTTTTAGCCTGGGATAGAAAGAAGATTGAATGCAGGAAGAGTAACATTTAATCAAATTTTCAGTAAAATACACACTTTTCTTACTGTGGTAATTATTCTTTGAATTTATTAGAAACATTCTTTTTAGAAATTAAAATCAAATTATTAATCTAATTGAAAACAAATTAATTAATGATATTTATAAAAACATGTTACAACGCTCATTTGCTCTCAAACCAAATATTTTTAAATTATGTCTTGCCCGTTGATAAAATAGATGATGGTGTTTATTTTTTAATAAGTTTTTTATGTATTTTTGGAGATGATTTTACATTAGTAAATTATGTTAATCGGTTCTGTTTTTGGCTCATACTGGGAGGATGTGAAAAAATAATAATGGGATAAATATGGTTTTTCGGATATAGGATGGAATTGAGAACGAAAAGATGGCAACGTGCCAAAAAAAAAGACATGTGTTCATTACGAGAAGATTGGCATTTATTCGATAACGCGGTCAGATAACATAACAGCATATGATTGTTTCTTATTGCATGGTTAATTACATGGTGCACGACACCAAGGGGCTAGCAACCCGGTCCTTTCTATTTGCTTGAATTTACTTTTACTGGACCAGCGTAAATGATTTCTTATAATTTTGCCTAAGATGACACAAATCCCTCTGGAAGAGCTGGTTTCTGGAGAACGGGTTTTGGGAGTCCGTATGGTGTAGTAGAAGAATCTAGTTTATACTGGAAAGGTCAACCAAAACCCTATTCCTGAAGAGTGTTAAACACTCGAGGAACTGGACGTCGAGACAACCTATGTACAGCTGGTATAGTCCGAGAAACTGGTTTTCTGAGTGTTTTTACTAGGGTTTAAGGTTTCGGGCCAGAAGAGAGAGACAGCTGGACCCAACTTGACAGGGCGAAAGCCCTTTTTGGGAGTTTGTTTTAATAGATTAAATATATATAGTATAATATATATATATATTACTAAATTATTTCATTAGTTCTATATTTGTATAGCGTAACTTAATATAATTATATTATGCCCTTATATAGGAGTAAGTAGCATACTAATAACTATTAATATTATATAGGTTTATCAGTATTTATTTATATAATAATCAATATTAAATTATATATACTATTATATTATTATTAGTCATATATATTGAGGTATAGAAAGAAACTGAGAATATTATAAGTATATAAAATAGTTATATATTATATATAAGTTAATATTTTACATATATATATATAGTATATCTAAATATATAATATAATATATATATAATCATATATCGTATATATATATATATATAATTAAATATATATATAAATGTGAGATAAGTTGAAATATAAGGAGTTTCAGTTTCTAAAAATTATGGTTTGAAAAAGCATTTCCATCTGTAATTCATTCTAGATGGTGGTGAAGGCGGTTCGTTTTTTATGAGGCGTTCGTGAATATTTAGCAGCCTATCATAATGTACAGAGTAAAAAAATACACCCACTTTGCGTCGCAACGTTCTTTAATTAAAATTCTCTGTGTCTTCCCCAAAAACCAATTACCTATCGTACAAATGACCATTGCAGAAAATGAACCGAAACCAGCGTGGACCACGATCAGGGACGTGAGAAAAAGAGAAACCTGAACAGTCACGGAAAGTCATAAAAGCGTATTGAAAAGAACGGTTTTAATAATTATTGAGAGAAAGAATATGTATCTTGAACAGCACGTTCGGACATAGACCGTACTAAGACCCATATATGATTATAAATAAAAGACAAAAAAAGTATCTAAACATTTAAATAAACTTTTAGTTAGATTTTTTAAAAGGTATTATCTCAGAAATGAGGCTTCGTAGAGTTAAAGAACCATGGAAGGTGGTGAAGAATGTTAAAGGTTTCTTTTTATTATAAGTTGCTAATTCTTTTGCTTTTGACTATTTGCGTAGCAAAGTTTCACAGCAACCAAAATTAGGGTATGAAAAAAATTTATTAAATGAGGAAAGAGCAAATATATTTTAAGTATAATTTGTTTTTTCTAAACTTACTTCCATAAAAACTATTGTAAAATATAGTTAAAGGATTAATTAACGCTCTTAAAAAGGTTTGATCTAACTTCACATTAATATCTGTTTATCTAGTTAACAAAAAGAATGAATTAATAGATTACATGAATAATAGATATATAATAAAATTTAATAATTAATATAAAGGTAATTAAGAGAATGTACCCTAGTATAGCGTAAAGTGGTACTAAACCGGCTAATGATGAGTTACCCATGGTAATAATATGGGAATCGTTACGTTGTTGCGGTGGATGATCAATTATCCATAGTGTAGAATCAAGAAATTATAAATTTGTTTAATGATTTATTTATATACTCAATTGGCAAATATTTATAAAGAATAAATATATATAATATTATAATTATATATATATATAGTACTATATATTAATAATATAGTAGTATTAATATGTATTATATAGTTATATATATCTAGGTATATATTATAATATATTACATTGGAATATTATTATAAATATATATAGTAGGTATGTTATAACTATATATATATTTTATTAATATAACTAATAATAATCCATATTATTATATATGGTGATATGTTGGTTAAGCTACAAACTATCATCGATCCGAATAGTGCTCAAAAAACTACACTGCTACAGGGAAGAGGAATACATTTGTTTTTGGCGAATCTCCCTGGCAAAAATTTTTATTGCGAAAGAAGGCTGTAAAAAAAAAAAATCATATCTCAAAAACCCTACAATAGCTAAACAAGCGTAACACACCGTAGAAATACATTTGGCTTTGTGAATCCTTTTTGTTAGATAAGTAATCATTATTTAGATTTTAGGAAGATGGGTTAAAGAGAGGACTAGAAAAGGTAAATATAAACAAGTTATCTGCTATTATTTTTTTTACTAGGAAGAGCTCTTACACTTAAATAATAACAATATAATGAATAATATTATAGGTATGTTGAAAGGTTAGGTGTTGGTTACACACGAGCAATGGTAAAGGAAAGGGGCTCGAGCGAACGAGGGAATCTAACAAGGGGGACGTTATTTTAATCCAATAACTCCATAGGGGAGTGGGCGGAGGACACCGTCGCGACATTCCTCGGGGAACATACCAAAGAGCGGGGCGGTTCCGGAGCGGAGACCCTCCCGGAGAGGAGGAATTAGTCCTATCCCGTGTTCCCCAGGAAAGGTCGCGGGAGAGAGACCCAGAGACCCTGCCATCGGTGTATGAGTTGTATATTGATTTGGATACGCGCACTTGGGGTTATTTCTTTTGAAATGAGAAAAAAAAAAAAAACAAAATGCATACCAAGATATAGTGTTTGTTTTTAAAGAGTAACCAATAAAAGGTCTCTAAATATAGGCTCTCTATAATCATATTAGTATAATTATTAACAATAATGTTTTATTTTATTTACATTTTCATGAAAAATTTTAAATTTTAAAAGTTGTTATTTTTGACGTTCAAAAAACATTTATTACTAACCTTATTGTAAATTCTTTGAATAATTTTTGTTTTTTTCTTTGTTTTTTTCTGTATTTTTTCTTGCAATTATTACATTCTTGCAAGATTTAAAATTGGACCAGTATTCCAGCTATGTATTCCTTTTCGCTGTAGCTATTGTTAAAGTTACTTGATATTGAGTTGTAGCTCTAAATCAAATTTCAATTCACTCTATAGTTATATATAATATAATATATAATATAATAAGTATATACTTATAGTATATATATTCTAATTATATAATATAATAGGTATATTATATATATATATAATACTAATATTATATTGATTTAGTAATATAATATATAGTATATAGTATATAATATATAGTATATAATATAATACTAATATGTTTTATTATGTATATGTAATTAATTACATATATAAGCATAAATATAATATAATTAAATATATATTTGAATATAGTTAATTTATATATATGTCCATAATAGGATACTACTGAAATTACCCCTAACCAAATATATATATATAATTATATTGGTAAATGTATTATCTAGCATATATATGTGTCCCCCTAGTAATACATGATGCTATATATATATATATATAGTATATATATATATATATATATATATATTCTATAATATATAATCATAATATATATATATATATATTATATATATATATATATATATGATGCTTGTGAAGGTAATAATATAGCATCTAATACGGTTAACTATATATATTTAAATCAAAATAATTTTCCTTATTTTTGTAGGAAAGATATATTTAATATAGATTATTTGAAGTTTTGAAATTCTGAAACTTCCTTTCTTCGACAATTTTGGAGAACTGATGTTGAGAAATGAAAAGTCTTTCATCAGAGCATTAGATTATTTCTGTCTAATTACAGCTTGTTAGTTTTCATGGGAGAATGCCCGTATTCTTTTATTTCGACCGAAAAAAAATAATTTTTATTTCCGTGTCTAAAGGAGCTTTTATACAATTTTTATATCAACTATATTGAAATATTCTAAAAAAAGCGAATAGTTATATAAATTGACAAGAAACTTTATCCATAAAACCTAAAAGCTCTATTTCGTAACATATCTACATTATCTTTAAATGTTAGTCCTTGAGTTTTACACTCATGGGAAAAGATTTCCTCCTATCAGTGGACATCCTTGTAATGTGAGCTGTGAGTGTGTGCAGAACACCACAAATTTGAGAGTAAATAGCATGGCACATGACTTCCCTATGCAGAGAAAGCAATTGTGTGGTTGGGGTGGTGTGAAGAAATCCTGAATTGCCTCAGAGTCTCTAACGTCTTAGAAACATGTTTCCTAAGACATGCTGAGTGATGCCTTCCCAAAAATATAAAAAGAGAAAAATAAATAAAGGGGCCTTTCTTGTTATATCTGTCTAGTGATATCTTTGTTAAAAATTATATTAACATGATTTTTTGTAGGTTATATGTGTTTAAATTGTTTTTTAATTAATTTCAATTAAAAACATATTATTTTAAAAAATGTCAAATTTGTGGCAGTCTATGGTCAGATTTAGCATTTTTTTCAGGTTAGCTCAGGTTAAGTTTGGTTACGATTGGTTGCCAGAAAAATGCTAAATTGTTTTTTTATAACCCTTTATTTCTTTTTTTCTATTGGAAAGCACTCAAAAAACAATTTAAATATGTATAAACAAAAAAAATCGTATTAAAATCATCTTTAACCAATATATATCACTGAATTTACAACAGGAATGCTCCGAATAAAATAAAGAGCGTTTGAAAGATACAAAACTTAATATAATTTCCACTTCTACGATATTTAACATCTATCACCTTTTTCCATTAATTAAAGCTTTGTTCATTCATTATTATATTTTTCAATACTAATACTACTGACCTACTACTATACTTTATTATTTGAAAAATCGCCCCGGGGTACAATAAGGCTTATCCTAATTTTAGCCTCCTTCAAAGTGGTTATTTTCAACTCACTATACATTTTTATACATGAGAGAGAGGTATTAGTTTCGTATCTGTAAGGAGTTAGGCGGGTTGTTATTGTGTTTTTCTCGTGTGAGGTGGATTTGTCAATAGTTATACAATAGATAATAAATATAAAAAATTTGGAACGTATTTAAAATTATTGAAAAAGAATTTAGTTAACATTGATTGAATAGTATAAAAAGCACAGCGGTGATCCAAAATTAATTGAGTTATTTTATATTAAATATAAAAACTTGAATGAAGAATATTTAATAAATACATGTTTATTAGTTCTTGGATAATTCTTAGAAATACTTAATTTTGTTATTTTTATACTTATTACAGGGCTAAAGATGATGTAACAAACAAAAACATCTCTATATTAAGATATACAAATCATGCAAAGCTTGGTGTAGAGAGGTGCTAGGGGCTTGCCTTACTGATTTACTAATTTATTGCTTTAAGAGTACGTAAAATATATGTTTATTGATAGAAAAATTATTATTCATTAATCAATAAACATAAGTATTAAAAGTTAAAATAATAAATATTCCTTGCAAATAAAGATAATGATTGATTTTATTATAGAAGTTTTTTAAAAGAAACTTTGAGAAAATATATTTTAGTATTAAATAATTATGTAGATAATATAAATGATACAGTAATATTAACATTAAAAATGTTAATATAATAATTAATATTTATATAGTTATGTTGATTTAACAATAATAGAAACTTTATTTGATATGTTTATGAACAGGGTGACGTGCGTGTGTTGTGTGTGTGGACGTGTGAGTGTGTGTGTATGTGTGGTATGTTAGGTTGATTGTGTGGGTTATGTGTGTGTGTGTGGTTTGTATAATATAAATAATAAATTTAGGATTATTAAGTTAAAAATAACATTAATAGATTATATTATAGTATATCAAATATATTAATAAATAAATAATTATATAAATGATATTGAATTAATACTATTAGAAGAGGAGAGAAATAGACATAAAGTCATTAGAGGAGCTATTAATAAGAGACACCTATTATATAATAATTAAGTCCACACAAATATATCATTAAGCAACAAAGTAATATATACACCAGTGGAGAGTGAGTTTAAATAAATATAGTTACTGCTACTGTTTAAGAAGTCAGTCTTATATAACACAGTATATTAACATAGTGCAATATTTAAAGCAGTATAAAGCGAGTAAAACAAAAAGCATAATTAATCCCCCTTGTTTGCTACGTAACACCTCATCGAAACCTTACTTGGATTTACTGCTTTAAGTAGTGGTTTGATGGAAGCACCAATAATTGTACGGTTAAGATAAACCGAGAGAGTTACATCAAACCATTTAGAATGCAATGCCCAGAAGGATATACAGGTATATAAAAACATATATAAGATACTTTATACTCTTTTCAAGTGTATTAGTTATGATCTAACCCTTCCATTGATTTAGCTGAATTTACTGCTTTATAGGTAGGTTAATGTAATAAATATATGAGTTTAAAGCAGTAAAAACATATGAGTTTAAAGCAGTAACGCAGTAATACGACTCTATGTAAAAACATTTACGTCATTACATTTAACACGCTATGTAGCTAATGTAACCACATGAGTCGCTCCATATGGATTTGTGAGCATCTCTAAGATATTACTTGTGAGTATTTTCACACGCAACTAATGTAAAAAAATCTATTCAGATTCTATGGAGAATATTTTATAATAAATAGGAGATAAGTATAAGAGTCTAGTATATAAATAGTAACACTTGATTAATGAATAAGGATAGTATACCACGTATGGAGGTATTCTTCACTAATAACAATTTTTAGAGAAAATATTGTAATAAATGAATAATATTGAATAAAAAAATGATAAAGAAAAGATAATATAATGTATTATAATAATATATGGTTTAAATAGAATTAGGGGAGTACTTGATAATGAGTGTCTGTTAGTTGATTAAGGAAGGAGAAATGATTTATTGTATATGATTAGCTAAAGATTATTAGATAATTTATAGGTTGTATATTGTATATTATATTATGATATTGGAGACAAGTATATGTTATATAAATATATGACATATAATATTTTACCATATTGCGCGAGTCCAAACATTTGGTGTGAAGTTAGCGCGTTCCATAGAGAGTGCGAGCGCTGAGTCTCGGTGTGCCTCGTATTGTACGTTTGGTTGATTTTCAGACCTGGGCAGCCATTTTGGCGAGTACGCTCTTCTGCACATTACTATCATGGCTTCTCAACGTAAAAATCTTTCCAGATATGTAAGTAACAGAATGTCTAAATCAGTATCTAAGATAAAGGCATCTTTATATTACTATGACAATTATTAATTTTACCTTGTGGGTAAATCAAAAACTTACTTAATTCCACCGAAGCTTTGATGAATTCGAATGCCAGAGGAAATTTAAAGTGTGACATGCCCCGAGAAACACGAAGTGTGAAAAGAGGCAATTCAACGGAAGTTAAAACACACACACACACAACACACACACACACGACACACACACACACACACACACACACACACACACCACACACCACACACACACAACACAACACACACACACACAAAAAAAAAAAAAAAAAAAAAAAAAGATAAAGAGAGTGTGTTCCAACCTTTACCAGTAAAGTACGTATAAGATTGAATTTAGCCATTAAGTCTAGAGTCAGAAAGAGTTGGACAGAGGAAGGATGCAACTGTGTAGAAATACGAGTAGAATAAGCTCTCCTTAATAAAGAAGGTATGGGACAAAAGAGTTCAAAAGAAAGGCGTCCTATGTATAAGTATAGTGGTGAAATGATTCAATTGCTAGAAAGAAATTGGAAAGAGTTAGTGAGAATAAGAAAGTTGAAAGAACGAAAGCTCAAGGCTCTACCTTATCAAGATGTGCAATATATGTGGTTCCACCTCAGATACGTGATACATACAAGGACGAATACTATCATTATACAGAGCAAGCAACTGGGTTTGCGAGAGGTAATTTTAAAGGTGTCTCAGATCACCAAATCAATTGAAAACTTTTTTAGTGAGAGATTACATGATCCTTCCAAGTAAGATCACTATAATAGGAAACACAAATAATATTAAGAACATATGGAGGTTTAAGTTTTATGTTTTAGAGGTTGATGCAGCTCTGTGGAAGATAATGTCTAGTAGATAGATGAAAGGACTGCGTTTTTCAGGCATTGAAGACAACCATGTTTTCTGTACTTTGCTCCAAGGCCACCCTTCTATCATTGATTATTTACTGCTGATTGGGTCATCTTTTATAGTGAAAGAAGTAATGAAGAGTGGAGCGTTCATTATAAGAGTGAATAGGAGAGGGGTCCCTTCTCTTCGGCCAATGCTGAAAGAGGGGAAAGGTTGAGACTGGCAGAGACGTAAGAGTCTTATAAGGGAGGGTGCAAGAAAAGAATATCAAGTTTTGAGATCCCCGGGAGAGTTATTGTCAGAATAATTATGCTTCTAAGTGTTAAGATCAGAGAGAGAGAAGAAATAATATCTTTTCGAGATGAAATGTAGCAAAGATCAGTTTCTGGAGTTTGAAGAAGGAAGTAATTTCTGAAGGCACATCCCCTGTCGCGAATAACAGGAGAACAAGCAGAATTAAACGAAAGTTTATTAGTTTTAGTTGGAAATAAAATGGGATGTTCACCTCCTTGTCAGAGGGAATCGCATAGTTAATGCAATCTATGCACTCCGAAGGCCCTTCCCGCGGAAACAATAATTATTCCATGAGAAATCAAAGAAGTTTGACCGTAGGTCTGATCAGCTTGCAACACTATAGTGCAAAAATCGTCACCTTATCGAAAGCTGGGGACATTCCTGCCAAAACATTGAAGAGACAGAATTGAATACTGAGATAAGAATGTGGTAGGAAGAACTCAATGGCGGAAGGAGTATGTATTATGAGAGGATAAAAATTGAAAGTTAATATGTGATCCATTATGTTGAGTTCATCTCCAAGACTATCATGCATACGGGTAGTTAGTTACACCAACTGCTCAAATTTGCCAGTTGTATCCTGAGCACCACAAGAAAGCAAATAGCAGTGGTCAGAAATACTTATATTTCACGTATAGGCTAATATACTCATATAATATAATGATATTACAATATATTATACTATATTATTTATATTACTTAATATATATATATATATTATTATATAGATAAAACCATTAATATATCATAATATATATATATAATAAAAATATAAAGAAGTTTATATATAAATAATAACCTATAAATACTATATCTATTATAATTACAATATTTATATAAAATATAGGCCTAGTAGTATAATTTATAATATCACATATATATAGTATATAATAAAATATAATAATATACTGATAATACTATATACATATATAATATTATACTCTATAAAATATATATATCATATAGTACTATATATATATAGATAGATTATATTCTCAAAATATATATATATAGTATATAAAAAATATCTTATCAAACATATTTATATATATAAATAATATAATACTTATAATATAATAAATTAGGCTATAATATATAAGATAATATAATATATATATAGACTATATTAATTAATTTTAATTTATTATAATATTATATATAATATAATAATATATATATTATAAATTATAATATATATTATATATAATATATTAATATTAGTTTCTATTTCAGTTACTCCTAATATCTCATTCCAATGTGGAACCTAAATCACCTACTCCAGCCGCTTCCAGAAGTAAGATAAACATGTAATTAACCTTAAATATATGATGATATGATAATGATTATTTTGTGTTCTGAAGATAATAATTAGTAGAATTAGGTGATAAGTAGGTATATCAGATGATTTTATTTGTAGATTGGTAAGATATTACAACCCTTAAAGTAGCAAATTCAGTAGACCCCGAATTAAAAAAATGTGAACAGATAATATGGTTGCTTACATTTGAGTAACATCTGCATTTTAACTGAATAATTAAAAGAATTATAGATAGTAACATTAGGAGAGAACAGCAAAGGGTTTACTATCGGAGAACCAATACACCTGAATTTTGAATGCGAACAATAGTTGAGATTTAGAAGAAGAGAGATGGTGTTCAAGAAAGTGAAAATTGAAATAGATACCTTTAATGTTATAGAAATTAATTAAGAGAGAGAACAGTGTGCCTGTTCAATTCGGAAATACCCAATGTACTTTGGAGATACTGACGCCGAAAGAGCACATACAATCATTCAATAAATGTTTCCAACTCCCAGGTGACGATGAGGAAGCGGTGGATGAGAGGCTATTATTTTAAGCCGTCTCTCCTGGCTTCTCTGAGGCAAAGCTTTTCTGTGCCATTTTGATCATAAAACTTTTGTAAAAAAAAAAAGGGTCTGGTTGTGTAATAGTGTATGTGGTATGTGAAGCAAGGAATATCTTCAGGGAGATCCCATAGAATTTCTGTAAAGCAAAACTTTTGAATGAACACGAAAGGGGCAAACCATTGAACAGGAGGCCATTAGAGATTTATTTCTACTCATTAATACACTAAATTTGAAAAATTAGGGATACTTTCAATTCGCACTCCGAGAGTGCACACCTTTGTCCTATTATTCCTAAATACAATAATAAACAATAAAATAATTTATAAATCTCATAGCATTCTAAAACAAAAAATTTCATATTTTCATATTCATCACATAGCTAAACTATGGGCTTATGCCCTCTGGGAAGTGTGAATATACTCTTCGTCCCATAACCCAATATAAATTATTACCTATTAAAAACAAATATCTTGTTACGATCCAAATCCCATAGAATCCTAATTCTAACGCAGGATAATATGGTTTTAATATGGTTCGTATAATAGTAAGCTATATAGATATAGTTATAGTCATTTAATTGATAGTTAATAGTTAGATTATTATTATTACTTATTATAGTTTATGGTATCTATTATCTGATTATGCACTGGTAATAATTTCTGCATCTCGAATCTGCAAATTCCTCATATTTCTAAAAGTCCACCAACATGACGTTACACATCATCTCATTCAGTAAACCCTGTATTTTTAAACTGCGCAACTAAAGCACTTTGGAATAATATGCTTATAATGAAACTACACACTCTATCCTGAGGACATATGAAAATTGGGGTAAGTCACTTTTATAGTTAAAGTTACATTACCAAGTTTTCTGTAATAATAACTATAGGACTAATAAAAAAAAGGCCATATGCTGAGTTATTTATTATCGTATGAAATATATTATTAATAATATCAATATATATATATAATATTAATTATTAATATTTATTATTATAATATTAAATTATTATTAATTATATATATATTTATATATATTATTATATAAATATAATAATAATATTATATTATTAATAAATTATAATAATAATTATATAATTAAATTAATATTTAAGTATAGTAATTGAAATCGCTAATTGATGTTGATGAATGTTCCATGAAATTATACCATAATTTAAATTAATATATATAAATTATAGGATAATTTCATTTTTATATAATGTACATTGACACTAAGACAAAAAACATTAATATATTTTATTATCACTTCTCTTCAATGATATATAAATATATTTAAAAATAATAATATTAATATTATTATTAATTTAAATTTAATCATATGTATATTTCACGTCAATGATATTACACTACTTCATATTATTATATTATCTATTTAAATTATTTTTATTAATATAACAATATAATTATTAATTAATTTAATTATATTATAATAGTAATTAATATAAATCAATAAATTAATATAATCATAATAATAAAATAAAATAATAAATATATAAATAATAAAATATTAATATAATAAAACAATATATAATAATAATAACACCATCAAGCCCACAAATGCACATTATCACAAATCACCCAGATTATCACTCGTTAACTAAACAATCTGCATAATGTCACAACTAAACACTCTAACTCAACAACATACAATCAATTACAATAAATACAATACACAATATATTACAATTCACCACAAAAATAATAATAACTTCCCCTCCGCACACATACTACCCACTCTCCGCAAACTACTCTCAACTCAAAATTCTAGACCAATAATACTACACAACTACATCATCACAACATAATACAGATAACATACAATAAACACATATTATATCCACATAAACCTTAGAAACTAACCTTAAACGCACAACCACAATACGCATCAATAAATCAAGACTCACAATAAAATAAATACTTCACACCAAATAAATCTTAACAATTTTTTACAAAAATAATACAATTCCTACCTGATTTATGATAAAAAGGATACATAACAAATTTATAATTCAATAAAATAATAACACAAATAATAATTTACTACATCTACGAATATACGGAATAAGTTATAATAATATAATATATTTTTTTACCTTTTATACTACTAAAAAAGTAAAAATGTTTATCTTTAAATCCTTTTGTGTTAACATATTGGAACAACACTTTAAAATCAAGTTGTTTACAAAAATTTAAACAGTCACAAATGCAGATTGAAATTAGAAAGTTTATTATATAAAAGAAATATAACACCTAATTTTATTCGGGTTTGGACATTATTATTATTAATTGTAAATATATTAATTCAAAAATGATCAGTCTCTTTCAGAATTAATATTCATATTATCTTTTAATTAATAATTAAACTTTAAACAAACTATTAAATCAGTTTAGGTCATAGAACTCTAAATAAATTTGTTTACGGCATAGTATATTACACCAATCTCAACACACACACACACACACACAGACAACAACACACACACCACCAACACACATCACCACACACACCACACCACACCACACACACACCACAACAACAACACACACACCACACACACCACACATATTCACCTATACATATATATATAATAATATAATATACATACTATACTATATCAAACCTATACTGTTTTCGACATCATCCTACATTATACTAATATACATACAATCATAAATAATACATACAAATAACTAATATATATATACATATTCAATACTATAAATATAAACTTATAAATTTAAAATATATATATATAATATATATACTTAATATAATATTACATATATATTTTATCATATATATATACATTATATATATAATATATAATATATTATATATATAAATATCATATACATATAATATACTATATATATATATAATAATATTATATATATAACTATAAATCATTTATATATAATTATATATATAGGTATATACATACTATATATAATATATATAATATTTAATATATATAAATATATATAATACTAATACATATATATATACTAGATATATATATATATATATATAATTATATATATATATATATAATAATACTAAATATATTAATACTATAACATCTTATACTACATATGTCATAGATCTATCTTTTGGAAACTTTTGACTAAACTATTCTGCACAATTAAAATGCATCTTTGTCTGAAACAAAAATGGTCGAACGCTACTACCAATTAAACAAGGGCTAAATAAGAAACTGAAATTTAAGTCTATCTCTATTCATTATACTTTCGCTGGAAATTTATATTACGCGCCCTTGTTATTTTATATTACTATTTATTCTACGTCTCTTCAAGTTTTCTATGCCCAAAGCCAAATATACTGTGCTCGCCTCTAAAACATGTCAATATCTCGTATACCATACGTTGTATAATATTTAATATACTATATATATATATAATATAATATATATATATAATATATCATAATATATCTATATATATATAATATATATAAATATATATATATATATATATATATTCTATATAATAAATAATAATATACTTATACATAAATACATCATATATATATACTATATAATATATATAATGACTGGGCTCAAGCTATTCTCGAAGAGGCCAGCGCATGGTAACTAAAAAAAACTATAACAGCTTCAATGAAAATAAAAATTCATTTTATTAAATTCAAACTTATTTTAAGGAAACATAAAACAGTAATAAACAAAATAAACTTTTTGAAAAACTTAAATTGTTTAAAAGTTTGAAAAATTTAGTGTTTTTGTTAGAACACGAAGAAGCTGGAGTAGTCGGAGGGTAAAACAAAAGTTGCAAAATGTTGAATTTTTTTTCTTTTTATAACTAAGATAATCCGAACGGGGTAAAAAATCAACAGACTGCATATAGCAAGTCGGTGTTTCTCCAGCCTACCGGAGACGACGCGGTGGGGGGGGCGAACTCGTCCCGCCCCTCTGTCCACTCCGTCGGCTCCGAACCCTCTTTTTTTAAGAAGCATATAAAAAAAAGAAAAAAATAAAATTATCTCCAAACGCGTGAAAATCTAAACATGCATTTGGCAACTTTCTGCTCGTCGTGAACATCTAATGCAGCAGCGGCGTTCAGGATAGGCGCGGCGTACATTCAAGGTACAATCCACCAGCGTTACTATGCCCAGCGAATTCATTACGATATACTTAATATTATTAATATGGTTATTAATAAAATATAGAATTAAAAATAAATTTTTTTTTATAAGTGTTTGTCGATGAAATATACTTGACATGAAATCAACAAATTCTATTTATATTATCACCTGTAGTTGTTACTAAGTATCACTTCTAGTTACAATGCCTGGCCCTATCGGAGCTGCCTATATACTATACTACTACTACAAACTCAATCAAATCAACTCAAACGCAACTACTAATAATCTATATATTACTTACTACGATTCATTAACCATACTTAACTAATACCAATAATGAACATAATATATAATATACCTCTCATCCTATATTAATAATAATATTAAATCATCCACATAAATCATCAATATTACCTATATACTTATCCCATATATCAAACTACTACATAATACTAATCATATATACTATAATAATATCAATAAACTTATATATATAGGAACTTGTCTACATTATAACAAGGAAGTAATCACTATATAATCCGAAACGAACCATGAATACGATTCTCTTTAGCGACTATTTCAAAGGGCAATAGAGAGCAAATGCAGTAACGTTACCAAATAAACATTTTTATATATAACAATAATAAGGGAAATACCACAAGATTATAATCGCAAAGATGAGAAGAGCAGTTGTCTTCGGCCTTAAGAGGGGGACGACGGAGGGGACTCCGTCATTCCCCCTCTGTCCCACCGTCAGGTCGCACAAACCTTAAAACAATAAATAAAAACAAAATAAATAATAAATATATAAAAATGTATAAAATGATAAAAAAAAACAACTGTATTGTAACTCTTCCGCTCGTTCTGGAGTTTTAGCTAACACGGGACACTGCAGGGTTTCACGGCGTAGCGTTCGCACGATCTTCTGGATATATGTTTTCTTTTATTCATGTAACTTCCTTTTTGAGGAATTTGTCTATATTTCACTTAGTGATAATATGGAACGCTACAATGTAAGGATGTTTTGTTATTATATTTTAAAATCACACACTGTATTAATTTCATAAATATGAAAAATGTATATTACTTTTAAAAAGAACAAAATTGTTTATGAACCAATTCGATTCATTTATAGTATGTGTATAATGATTTAGAATAAAAATATAATACTAAAAAAATATTAATAAGAAAAATAATAATATAAAAATTACTATAAAATATAGAAAAAATATATTATATACTATTCAATATATATATTATTAACTATCATATATATAATATATATATATAATATAATATATATTATAATTATATATATTATAATATATATAATATATCTATAATATATATATGTACTATATATATATATATATACCTATATACTAAAATCTAAGTATAACATCTCACATATACGTATAATTAATACTTATATAATTATTAATTTATATAATATATTATCTCTAATATATAATATTATATATATATACTAAATATCCAACTATATTCATATATATATATATTCAAAAATTATACTTATCATATATAAAATAGCAATAATTACTACTAATATAATATATATATATACTATACACTCATTAATATATAACTCACTAATATATGATATATAAATCTACTATAACATTATATATCTAATAATATAATACACTATAACTTCTAAATTTTAAAACTATAATATAATATAATCAGCTAAACCTAACCTAACCTACAACCTAACCTAACCTAACTTTCATCCACTAACCTAAACCTAACCTATAAAACCACCCTTATTAACATCACATATAAAACCTTACCATATACACCGTAAAATTGGTACTATACCAAAGAAAAACGTAATATGACGTATTTAAATTTTATAACAACACTTATATATTAATTCATAAACTTGTTATTATAATATTATATTATATTATAATATATATATATATACTATATTATTATCAATATTAATTAATATATAATATATATTATAATACTAGTATATTGTAAATGTTTCCGAAATTGAAACTCGTGTGTTTTTCTTTATCAACTACAACATTGATCATTATCATATCCTATTTACACGTGCCATGTTGTGTGTGTGATGTGTTACCTGTAACTAATCATGATAGTTGAAATTATTCAACTTATACATAATCATACTAAATATCGAACCTAATATTTGTTCACGAAGACCCAAATAAATAGCATCCACGTAATTGTGTAATTGGTCATACTTAAATCTACTTATAACTAGAGATCATTCGTGTATTGTTAGATATGATGTAGTTGTGAACTCGTTTTTACTCTATAATACTAATTTAATAATATTAAAAAACCGATCTTAATATTTATAATTGTCCGTTATAGCACAGAACAGCAAATTCATTGCAAAAATTTATAATAATATACATTGAACTGTATGGCACGTTATGGTCTGATCATCCTTTAATTATTGTTATCCTGTTCAAAGATAATAAAATTACACCCACGAAATGGAACAGTATCTTATAAGCGATGTAGCATCACAATTTAAACGTGTAAAGGAGAGTTTTGATTCGATGCATTAATAATAAGTAGTAAAAATAAATCAGAACAAGCTAGCCAAATTGCTGGATTATTATCCATTGCATTTACTATTGAAGCTTTTAAAAATCTACAGAAATATGAAGAAAAAATCAGCTAATTATACTGTAAACGATGAGACGATTTTTCTCTTGGCGTCAAGCAGTTACTTTGAACATGGGACAGATAGACAAAAAAAAATAATAAAATGTTAATTCTTTCCTAATGATGAAAAGAGCAGCTAGTGGCTTTAATCTTCTCAAATGATGAAAAAATTAAAAAAAAACTAATATCCTAAATTGAGTCACCGTGCTCAACGCAATCTAATTTGCCCCATTAGCAGTATTCCATTGCGAGGGTGACAAAAGCTATTTTATTTCTTTGTCATCGCATAATGAAACCAATGCAAAAACTTATAGGATGAAAATGGGAAGTAAATTCTTGTTTTAAAATCTAAACATCTTTATTATTTAGATCCAAAAATTAAAAATGGCGTGTTTTGTTATCTAAATGGAAAGGAACT
Organism: Trachelipus rathkii; assembly: GCA_015478945.1. Classification (NCBI taxonomy): domain Eukaryota; kingdom Metazoa; phylum Arthropoda; class Malacostraca; order Isopoda; family Trachelipodidae; genus Trachelipus; species Trachelipus rathkii. The sequence continues at coordinate 4,412 of JABUQX010073693.1, read as the reverse complement.
AGTTGAGGAGAAAAACGATTGGTGTGATGCATTTTTTGACGTATTATGGTGTTCGTCCCACATCCTAGTTGATACACTATTCTAATATTAATATATATATATATATCATATATATTATAATATATATATATTAATATATATAATATTATATATATATAATTAATATATATATAAATATATTAAGTATATATATAATTATAATTAATATAAACATATACTATATATATTATTTAATATATTAATTATATAATCAAGTGCCGTGTTAAGGCGATTATTCTGTGTGGTAAGGCATTGCCAGATCTTATTTTTATAGATAACAAATTAATAATTAAACGAACCAGAATAAAAAAATATTAACAAATTTTTAATATAATAAGAAACCATAAGTAAATTAATCTACAAAATAATCTCTAAGAAAATATAAACCAAAAATTGGCTATTTATGCTTTGCCATCCCATCCTTACTGTTTTAACTTGCATACGCACATAGGCCCGTAGCTGGAATAAATTATAAATCCTCAAATACATCAGTAATATTAACAAGGGAGGCCAAGCCTCCTGCTCGATCGGTCGTACTGCTCAGTGCGTCATTAACTGTTTGCCGATTTGGCGTTGTTGCCATTAATCTTGCGAGGGTATTTTTTTAAATTTTTCTTTGGGACCGTTTTTCGCTTTGCAACTTTATAAAATTATATTTTAATTTAATTTATATCAATTATTATTATTTATCTATATATTTCATTTATACTCTAAAATTTATTTATTTAATTAATCTATCTATTTATTATTATAATATTAATTATTAATTATTATTTATTCATAATTAATCATATAATTATTATATTAATTATTATTACATACATATATATATACTTACACCATAATATATTAATATATATATATAATTTAATATATATATAATATAAATAATATATATCTATATAATACTATATATATACTACGTATACTATTACATCACAAAAGAGGTTTGAATAAATCTACTGTATATATAATAATTATATACTATTAATTAATGATATTATAATATATATCATACTACTAATATTTATATCTATAATAAATATATTATATATAATATATTATATATTAAGTATATAATAATAATTAATACTAATATTACTTAATTATATATATATTAAAATAGTACTAATTATATTAATATTATATAATAATAATATATATATATATTATAATTATATATTAATATTATATATTATTAATATATATAAATATATATATAATATATATATATATATATATAATATATATATATACTTATATATATTGATATTTATATATAATACTTAAATATATTATATAAATATATATATTTATATATATATATATATATATATTATAGTGTCTGAACTACAGAATTCCATTTTTTAATATATTTATTATGTAGAACTACTATAATATATATATATATAATATATTATATATTAGGACAATTATTATAACTATACTTGCCGTACCCATTAAAAAAAACATCTTAGATTCCAATCATTAGCTCATAGTATAAACTGTATACTTATTAATAAATATAAATTTTATAAATTTGCATTATGGGTGTCATTTGATTTTTATCTATTAGTTATATCATATATATACTTATATAACAGTATTATTATTATATCAAACTAATAAAATTACATATAGATATATAAATACATAAAAATTGCAATAACCTGCAATCATTATTCATAGTAATAAAATACCCCTGATGTATTTGCACGCTCATCTGCTAGGGTCCAGCATCGAATCTCAGCATGGTGAAAATACATCAGGGTATTTTATTACTATATATATATATATATATAATATATATATTGAAGTTAAATATTACAGATAATATGAGGAAAAAGATAATAATATATATATATATAAATGATTATATTATATATACTGTTTGATGTTAGACGCAACAAGCTTCTTTTGTCAGTATATTGTTAATAACAGAATCTTTATCGGATGAAAATTGGTACCAGTTATAGTAATGCTTTAGAATGTTTTAATTTTTTTTTTTTCATTTTCAAAATATATTATTAGGAAAGGATTAAAAGAGCAAGAAATTCCAATGGTAAAAAAATGTTTAACAAGATTATAAATACGGTATAAAAATCGTCAATAAATAATCGAATGCTAAATAACATCAAATTTCAAAAGAGTATCCGTAATCGAATCGATTATTTCCTCTGCATCAGTGGAAGAAAATAGAGGAATGGGGACGATTGAGTGGAAGAAATTGGGATTTGAGGGATTTAAAGCTAAACAAATGCCTCGTCCAACATGCTGCCAATCTGTGAATGCATCGCAGATGGTTACTGGCGTACCCACTCCAGGGGATTCTACTTAAAAGGCTCGTTCCCTACTCAAAAGGGGTCCCCCTCCTACCTATTACCATTTATGGGCATATATCACATCTTCCTGCCTAACGTAAGAAAATAATTATTTATTTAATTTTATTTTTTATATATATTCAAAATTTTTAAATACAATGTTAAACTATTGGAATTCCAACCAAAATAGAATCCGTTCCTTTAATAAAACATGACCCAGAATTGTGTTATTTCAAAATGGCACCATTTTAGTTATATAAATAAATAGTATTATAATATTAATTATATATATATATATATATATATATAATATATAGTATATATATATATATATATATATATATATATATATATATATCTAAATATATTATATATATAATTATTATTAATTATGATATATATGTTAAATATATATATATTCATATGATTATATATATATATTATATATAGTAGTGACTATTATATCATATTATATATATAATATAATAATAATATATATGTATATAATGTATATTGATGGATATTGTTACATTGATATACTTTATATATTAATTAATAAATGTATAATATATTATAAGAATATGTTAATATTGAATATTTAAAAATAATGTATGTTTATAATTATAATGTGTGTCGTGTGCTGTGTTGGTGTGTTAGTGTTGTTACCGTGACAAACTATGTGTGTGATATGATGTCTGTGTTATAACTAAGATAAACTACTATGAAATTAAGTCTCTAGATAGAGAGACTAGTTCATACTTGTATTTGCTTTGAGTAGACTTATACTTTATGAATTACCCTTCAAAATACATATATATTGAGTGTTTATAATGTTAATGTAGTATATATACTGCCATGTGATTGTTAAATTTTTAATGTAATATGTGGTTTTCATGTGGAAATCGAGCATATTACTCTTTCTTGTTCTGAGTGGATTGTATCACTCCGAGTTCCCCGTATTTTTCTGGCAATCACAATACCAACTATCTATTACATGCTATCTGTAGTGATACGCATCGTATTTGGACCATTAGTTCTTGTCCAGAATGCATCATTCTAAAAATATAATTTGAAAGTTCTTGCACCTCTCTTCAATAGTTTCTCCTTCGGTTAAGTAGGCAAGGGGAATAATTTCAGGATTTTCTGATGAGTAAAGCCGGCGAGGGTTGACCAATTTATTTCCTGTGTGTGGGTGCATTAGTGTTTGCTAATGTCACTGATCAGACCTACGGTACTTCAATAGACCTATCTTTTGTGAGTTTTCTCTGAGTGTGTTGCGTGTGCATTTTGTGGAAGAATTAATTGTTTCCGCGGGAAGGGCCTTACGGCAGTGGCATCAGAATTGCGTGTGTTGCTCGTGATGTGTGTTGATAATGTGTGTTGATGTTGTACTGAAATGTGTCCTCGCGTCTTGATTTGGGCTTTGTGAGTCTAGTGAATGATAAGAAGTAAATGTAAATGCTGGACCTGTTCGACCCGTTGAATCAAGCATAGAGGCCCAGCACTAGTGTATTAATGTCGGTAACCAAACAGTCCTCTGTAAAAACTTAATTATTAAGAATCAGAAACGGACTTGGAGATTAATTTAAAGATCGATAGAAGTTCGAAGTGTACTTTATCTTGTTGTTTTGACTGAAATGTTGTCTATCCACAAAATCTTCAATTAATCATTCTAGCCAAGAGTGGAGAAGAAAGGAAATCTTCTCTTGGACTATAATTTTGTGCCTGTTCTCGTTACATCTCCACCTATGATAAATAAAAAATTATTACAACAGTTTCAAGCTTTATCAATCTCTCAGCTTCTGCCTCTCTTCTTCTTCGTCATAGAACCTCCAAATTACTTGCGAGTTATCTCTATTCAATAACTCTACTACTAGATAACTGATATATTATCAGATCTTAATTGCTAGGTATTAATCTTAAAAAATATATAGATTATAATTTTATTTTCTTCTTCTTCTCTTATGCTTTCTTGCAATATACATCATTATATATATATAATAAGCATAATAAAATCTGACTCTTAAATGCACTACATCATAATTACATATG
>JABUQX010073692.1:37500-55792 GCA_015478945.1 Trachelipus rathkii | reverse complement strand
ATATATATATATATATATATATATATATATATATATATATATATATATATATATATATATATATATATATATATATATATATAAAATAATGAGAATAATGAGAAAAATAATTTCAACAGTAATAATAATAATTTGGCAATAATACACACACACACACACATACACACATAATAATAATAATAATAATAATAATAATAGACTTCAGGCATTTTCTTCAGGTCTAGTTAGACAATCTCAGATTTTCCTCATGGAATAAATAATTTTAGAATCGAAACAACTAGTGGCTTTGAAAGACTTAAAATAATCCCATAGTATGTGACCAGTTTTTCATCCTTACAGTTTAAGTATTATTACCAAGAACGAAGTTACTGAGTCAATTCGTATATATATTATTATTATTATTATATATATAGTTGAAGAAGAAGATATATATTATATTATATTATTATTATTATTATACATATTATTATTATAAATATATATATGTATTATTATTATTATTATTATATATTATTATTATTATTATTATTATTATTATATTATTATTATTATTAATGGTACATATATATTATTATTATTATTATTATATATTATATATAGTTATTATGTATATATATATATTATTATTAGTATTAATATTTTTATTATTATTATATATATATATATATATATATATATATATATATACATCGATACTGCAAAAAAAAATACTAATATATATATATATATATATATATATATATATATATATATATATATATATATATATATTTGTGATGGGACGATTAATCGTCATCGTCATCAGTCATCGGCAAAAATAGCATATTTTTTAAATCGTCGATCGTCATCGCCACGCAATTTCGCCGATTATTTTGCCGATTAATTGAACAAATATTAAGAATTTTGAATAATATTAAAACTCAATAATAATAATAATAATAATAATAATAATAATAATAATAATAATAATAATAATAATAATATTAATATATATAAATATATATATATATATATATATATATATATATATATATATATATATATATATATATATATATATATATATATATATTATATATATATATATATATATATATATATATATATATATATATATATATATATATATATATATATACCCATTTTGCTTATGGTATGTATGACATTCCAGTGCCTAATGGTTCGCCTTTCTGTTATGCGTTCATATCCACACTCATCCTCCAGACAACATATCATATACACATACTTATATCCACACCCCTCTTCTAGACAACATCTTACAGACATCCCTATCCCTTATATCCATATGTGTAGGAAAAAAATTGCCCACATCGTATGTCCTGCGTATCGTAGAAGGCGACTAAGGGGACGGTGGTAGTTAGGCTGGCTGCCTACTACCACTCTTTTGCCAGAATGCTAATGCATGCCCGGAGAAGGTCGTGATCGCAGTAAGCGCCCCCTTCTATCCTTCGGCGAAAATGTATGAATCGTATCTGTATATGAAATGTCAGAGGAATAAATGTTGAGAGATGAGGAGAGAGGTGATGGATGTATTTAGAAAGGGCAAAATTTGATTTGCTCGAGTTGTGACTGAAACAAAGATGAAAGGAAACGAGTGGAAATGAGGAAAATGAGTGGTGTGGTGTGAAATGTGTTTGTGTTGCTGTGGAAAGGAATGAGAGGGGATAGAAGGATTTGCAATTCTGATGAGTGAGTTGTGGTAGAGAGCTACGGTAGATTTTGTGTGAGTACTAGAAGTCAAAACAAATTTAAGTTTGAAAAGGTCAAATTTTGTGTTGCTACATATGATCCATCTGAGGGTAATGTTGAAAAGAGTACGGTTTTCTCTGAGATAATCTGAATGATGCTTTGAATGGAATAAGAGATTCAGTTCATTTGCCACATCTGCCCACCAAGGATTTTTACAGTTGTCAATATCCACCACGGCAGAGCCCTCCTATTCAAGGAGGGGTGTAGTACTCTCAAAAATTCACCCCAGCGCAAATTACGCATATGAGCACAGACAGGCTTTAAAGTGAGGAGATTAAATTCAGTAGGAAATACAGAAGATGGAAGAGAATTCCACAAAACAGAGGTGGTGGAAAAGAAGGAAGCACCACAGCAAACTAGCCTGGAGTTACCAATGTCAACACAATACTCGTGCGCAGATACAGCACCTATTGTGCCACGAAAGCGTCGTAAAGGTGGTGGTACACGAGTGAGTGATAAGTTCAATCGAGCACTTGCAGCTGCGGTACCTATTTGGATAGAGATAAAGCACCAAATATCGCCTCGCAAAGATAGAGAGTCAAGTGAACTGGCGCACAGAACAGTTTATGCCCTTTGCTGTTGACTCGGACCCTGTCCAAAAAGCCGGGTGAAACCAAAGCCCCCAGATATGAGAGCAGTACTCCACACATGGGCGAATGAGACCTTTGTATAGCGGAGTAACTGAGAAAAGGAGGAAAAGTCTCACAGTCTAAACATAACTCAGTTCTTTTGAGGCCGCCCTTGCAAACTGCTGTGATGAGGTTTCAAGATACTTTTGTCTTCACATGTGTTAATGCCAAGGATGTTTTATATTGTCAACAGGCACAGAACCGTCGAAAGAGATAGAAAGTTGTAGCTGTATTTTTGGAGAAGGAGAATGGCAAAGTAGTTTTAAAGAATTGAACACTACAAAGTTATTTCTGTCCATCAGCGAGAATAAAATCGGAAAGATTAACACGAGAGGCAAATTTAAAGGAAGAGGGAGTAGAATTGATATGAGTTAAAGAATGAAGGGTCGAGTCATCGGAATACGAGTGGATAGAGTTAGAGGTGCAGGTGAGAAGATCATTAATGAAAATTAGAATAAAGTAGGAGATAAGACACAACCCCTGAGAGGAACACCACTATTGACAGAAAAGAACAAGTCGCAGCATCAACAACAGAGCCGATATTGAGCTAGATTTGAAAGCAAATATTATATGCAAGCAAAGAGAAGGAGGAAACCTAAAGGAGGGGAGCTTGAGAGCAGTGACGCGTGCCATACTGGTCAAATGCTTGATATGTCAAGCGCCACCACCCAAGCCCCCCGTAGTTCCTAAGAACGAAAAAAACCATAAATCGGTTAGATAATAATATATCGCCAGTAGACTTCGTGTAACGACCGTACTGGTGATCGGAATGAGTTTCCAGATGATCTAAGAAGTGAGTTGAGAAGGGTTTCAAAGATCTTAGATAGAATACAAGTGAGAGCTACAGGGCGATAGTTAGAAAGATCAGAGCGGCTTCCTTTTTTCGGAATATTTTGGACATGTGAGAGCTTCCAACACTGAGGGAGGGAAAGTGCTAGTATTGAGACATAGAGAATATAGTTGAGCGAGGGGGCGAAGAGATTAGCCTTTTTCAGTTGGAGAATTAGCAACACAATGATCAGATCGAATAAGAGGAGGAAAGGCAGATTTACAGAAGTTGCTAGAGATGAAAGATTTGTCAGTAGGAGAACCAAGGAGGTTAGCGCACTTTCCTTGATGAAAGCCAGCTTTGCTCGTCGAAGAGTATCCCTGCAACGATTTTTGGCTGAATGAAAATTAGCGAGAGTGATAGGAGAACGAGAATTTTCCCACACCCGATAGGCACTGTCTCTAGCCTGAATGGCCAGAGAATAAGCACGATCGAACCATGGATTATGAGGAAAGAAAGATTTAGTTTTAGAAGGAATGAATGAGGAAAGAAAAATTTAGCTGAAGAAGGAATGAACCTGCTCATCCCATCAACGATTACAGCTCCCTCCTTATCTTTTAAATCTTTATACATCCATCATTATTCCTTATTGAGGTAGCCAATTTGCTATCATCTGCAAACTTGGAAACCTTACATTTAAGTCCCTGGTCTAAATATTTTATACATGTATGAGGAACAGCCACTTGATCTAAGAAATCGTTACGGACCACAAACATGTCTCCTCATTTCCATTAATAAATACTTTTCATTTTCATTGATTAACTATTATTATTATTATTATTATTATTATTATTATTATTATTATTATTATTATTATTATTATTATTATTATTATTATTATTATTATTATTATTATTATTATTATTATTGAATCAAAATATATATAAAAATATATTAAACAGACTTCTATATATTTAATCTTATCCTTATATATATATATATATATATATATATATATATATATATATATATATATATATATATATATATATATATATATATATATATATATATATAGAGAGAGAGAGAGAGAGAGAGAGAGAGATTTTTTAAATAGTTTTTTTCAATTAATCGTCATCGTCATCGTCATCGGCAAAATTTGCTCTAATCATCATCGTCATCGGCAAAATTTCATAATCGTCCCATCACTAATATATATATATATATATATATATATATATATATATATAGTATATATATATATATATATATATATATATATATATATATATTTATATATATATATATATATATATATATATATATATATATATATATATATATATATATATAGGTATATAACAGGTTGCCTAAAAACCTACCCCTATCCAACACCTACCTAAAGACACAAAAATCCTACCAATTCTAGACCATCTTGACATGATAGGAACTCAATTTTACGCCAGAACCATCGACCCCTCTCAACCATGTCATAACTACCTACAAGAACATCCAATATATTATTTAAAATCCCCTCCCATTTCTGCAGCCCTCCATTCTGGCGAACTCTTTAGAACCACTCCCCTCAAACAACACTCCTATATCAAAACATATTCTTACAAATTTCACACAACGATACCTAAACAATCGCCCAAGAAACAGCCTCATTAACTACCGCCCTCCAGAGATATCCCCTACACAAAACACTCTCCCACGGAAGTTGCAAATCTCCCTCTCCAGACAGATCCGTTCATCATCCGGATCTTCAAAAATATAAACATCGATTCAGACCTCAAGAATTGCCATCCCTTCCCTGTCAAAGATGCCTAAAAGAGCCTGAAACTGTTAGGCCCCTCCTGCTGAATTGCCCCACTCACATTCCTTACAGAACACAACATCAGATCACCTCCTTGAGAGACCTGTGGCTCCGCCCGCTGGAAGTTGCCGGGTTTCTGGAAAAGACTTGGACTCCCCAAATAAGAGGAACCCAGGGGCAATATATATATATATATATATATATATATATATATATATATATATATATATATATATATATATATATATATATATATATATATATATATATATATATATATATATATATATATTTCTAAGCTTAATTTATTTATTTTAGGTTTACAATTAGATTAAAAATACCAGTTTTAAAAACGGCCCGCATCTCTCTCTCTCTCTCTCTCTCTCTCTCTCTCTCTCTCTCTCTATATATATATATATATATATATATATATATATATATAGTATATATATATATATATATATATATATATATATATATATATATATATATATATATATATAGTGTGTGTGTGTGTGTGTATGACGATAGCTATTAGAGAACTATTCATTTTTATACTTGTTTATCTCTATAGAAGTATTTTTTTAAAGAGTAATTTAAATCTTGGCTGGGGTTCATGAACAAACTTTTTGAAATATTCAATGACTAGCTATCAATGACACGTTGTGTGTGTGTGTTTATGTGAGAGAGAGAGAGAGAGAGAGAGAGAGAGAGAGAGAGAGAGAGAGAGAGAGAGAGAGAGAGAGAGAGAGAGAGAGAGAGAGAGAGAGAGAGAGAGAGAGAGAGAAAGAGAGAGAGAGAGAGAGAGAGAGAGAGAGAGAGAGAGAGAGAGAGAGAGAGAGAGAGAGAGAGAGAGAGAGAGAGAGAGAGAGAGAGAGAGGGTAGTGTGAGGGAGAGAGAGAGAGAGAGAGAGAGAGAGAGAGAGAGAGAGAGAGAGAGAGAGAGAGAGAGAGAGAGAGAGAGAGAGAGAGAGAGAGAGAGAGAGAGAGAGAGAGAGAGAGAGAGAGAGAGAAATTAAAACATTATGCAAAAACATATGAATGCAAATAAGTTGAATTCTTTTTCCCTCGCTTAAAACAATTAAAAATATTTGTCTTTCCGGTTCCTCGTTTCACACACATTTTAATTATTTTGATATGCTAATTCATCAAAATTGTATTTAAACCACTCGGAAATAAAAAAGTATAAAAAGAGCGACTTGGTAACACGATTTGCAACAGAGAAAAAAAACCGATTACATACACATATATACACCTTGGTGTTGAGAATATGTTACATAGTCCTCGCTTGAATGACAAAAGGACATAACCGACAGTTTGAGTGGAAATAGGTTTTCAGTGCCAAACATATAATATCTGCTCATTATATATATATATATATATATATATATATATATACAATATATATAAATATATATATATATATATATATATATATATATATATATATATATATATATATATATATATATATATATATATATATATATATATATATATTCAGCCCTTAAATTAACTATGAAAAAAATTTAAATACTTTTACTAAACAACCTTTTTAAGCATAATTTTAAACCATTATATTATTTCGAAAGTAAAGAAAATTAGAATAAAGTAAAAACGCAAATCAAAATTTACGAATTGAAATACCAGTTGGCCGCTTACAAAAGGTATTTTAAAAATTGTGACGATTATTTAAAAATTATTTTCGTTTTCTTTAAATCGCTCTACTGCATAATTACTAAATTGTTGCTTACGACATTTTGCCTTTCAAGCGATATATATATATATATATATATATATATATATATATATACGTTTTAATATATATAGATATATATATATATTTTTATATATATATATATTATATATATATATATATATATATATATATATATATATATATATATATATATATATATATATTTATATATATATATATATATATATATATATATATATATATACATTTTTTTATATATATATATATATATATATATATATATATATATATATATTCCTAGTCCCGTTATAAACGTTTTAATTTTTTTTCTTTTGATTCTAATGAATAATTTATTACATTTTAAATGGACCGAAGTTAAAAAAACACACACACACACGCACCTTCACATACATACATACACACACACCCTCACATACATTACATACACACACACACAGTTTCATCAAAATTCATCATTTTATCCACTTTCACTGAAACAAATAATTGAGAGTTAGGCTCCATCTGTACGAGCTCTTAAAAGAAACGCGGCGCAAACGTCAGTTTAAATAAGTCAGTGAGCGCTTTTAAAGCGTTCATATAGATAGATAAAACGATGTATTTACTCGTTGATATATATTCAATTGGCGTTGACACCGCGTCACAAACGTCTTGTCTTAAGCCAGTTAAAATAACTCAGTGAGCGTTATTAAAGCGCTCATATAGATAGATGAAACGATGTATTTGCTCGTTGATATATATTCAATTGTCGTTGATGCCGCGTCACAAACGTCTTGTCTTAAGCCAGTTAAAATAACTCAGTGAGCGTTATTAAAGCGCTCATATAGATAGATGAAACGATGTATTTGCTCGTTGATATATTCAATTGTCGTTGATGCCGCGTCACAAACGTCTTGTCTTAAGAAGGGGGGAGGGGTCTTTAAGTTCTCAAAACTTATTCTGCGAAGACGAAAGAACCATTAAAAGAAACAGCGAATATAAACTACTCTTGATGGTAGAGCATTTCAATTTAAAAAAAAAAAAAGTATAAAAAATTACCGTGGCTTAATCGGTAAAGCGACAGAGTTGCAAATGTAAGGGCCCGTGTTCGATCCCCCGTCCGGATCCTTGGTAGCAATTACCTAGAGGAGTTCCCCCTCCTAGAATAGGGCTATGCCCGTGAGGTCCAAACTTTAAAAAAAAATCAGATTTCAAAAAATGTTCATCGTGTATAGATAACATAAGGTCAATTTCAATCCTACTTATTATGTGGGTTATAAACATGTTTTGTATTGTTCAATTACAATGTTGCCAATTCTTTCAATAATTTCTTACAGTTTAAATGCAACGGTGCCGATTCTTTCAATATAATTTAATAGAAAAGATAAAATAAGACAATTTTTTTGTCTTCTTAAAAAGTAAATTCATGATTATTTAAAGAATTTACCTCGAAATTTAAGACACTTATATTGGATCTTGTAGTTATATATAGAAATATTTAGCCAGTCTTAAATTGGAGAATGTTAAGGAGGTATACTTGGAGCAAAAGACATCTTATCATTCTCGTACTTCTATTTGGGATAGAAAAACTTGGTAGTTTTCAATATCTCAGAAAATCAATTCATCCATTCACCTTTCAATTTGACACAATATTCCAAATAATTTAAAAGTATTGTTTCTTGAAACCTTTATTTCTCTCTCTCTCTCTCTCTCTCTCTCTCTCTCTCTCTCTCTTTTAGAACCTAATGGTGGTTCTGAAGGGCTTGAAAAACTTTTTTTTTTAATCCCCAGTTGCCTGCCATGTAAAGTCGTCGTCCTAGGAAATTCGGTTACACGAGTTGCCAGTCAGCATACTCAAGAGAAAAATAATTAACCAATTAGAGTAATTTTTGTCAATGAAGAGGGAGGAGCTTCATTGGCAGAAATGATTTTAATTGGTTGAATTTTTTTACCCGCGAATATATTAACAGGCAACTCGTGTAACCGAATTCCCTTGGAAGACTCTATAAAAGTGTACCTAAGTGTCATTCATCTCAATATAAAGCACGGGGTACAAAAATGCGAACATTTTACCCATACAGTTTTTGATCTCTTAACTCATTTAGTACAGGTGACCAAAAGTCACCACTTTTATTACTTATACAATGATACCAACTGCCACGAATTCCTTTACTTCCATACTGTTCAACTCGTTTTAGGATTACCGTAACAAGATCATTAGAATGAAGAAATTTTAAACTCTCCCATACCATTCTCAACAAGAGTATACCCACTTCGATAAGGCATGAAAGTTAATAAAAATGGTATCTCCACGAAAAGTATTTAACTAGTATCACCCAAGAAACAGTAATATACACAGATACAGCATGAAACTCTATTAAAATGGTTATTTCCACGTATGGTACTTAAGGGGTACCAACAAAAACCAATTTGGAATAAATATTACTAAAACAGGGTGGTTATAAACTGCTAAATAATACAAACAGAATATATCGTCCGTCCATCCATTGGATAAAATATGGATTAATATATATTGATAATAATATAAAAATAATAATAAAAGCCTTGTAAAATTGCAAGGTTAAATGATCATGTTCATCAATTAGGAAATTATATATATATATATATATATATATATATATATATATATATATATATATATATATATATATATATATATATATATATATATATATATATATATATATATATGACATTTATATGTGGTTGACTCTGTTAATATTAGGTTAGGTTAATTTAGGTTGTTTGGTTAGGTTAGGTTAGGTTAGGTTACCCAAAAATTTAATGTATTTACCCTAAAATTATTAAAATAACGATACATTAATTATTGATTTTCGCTCCTGGAGTCAACCGCTTATAAATAGCTATATATATATATATATATATATATATATATATATATATAGTATGTGGTTTTATATATATATATATATATATATATATATATATATATATATATATATATATATATATATATATAAGGGTTATGAAACCCCCGAAGCTGCCCACATACTCACTCCGACTGGTTTATGGTAAAAACAACGGGATAAAATGGGGAGAATTGGAAATATATATATATATATAATTTAAATATATATATATATATATATATATATATATATATATATATATATATATATATATATATATATATATATATATATATATATATATATATATATATTTATATATGCTCTTTTCTGTTTTACGACTTCGTCAGTTTTGAATTTTCATGTTTTTTTTTTAATATATTGCTACCATATGATACTAACAAAAAGAATTTCAGTGGTAACGGACATGATTGAAAAGTTCGAAGTATTTTTAAATAATTTTTAAAATCACATTTTTGTTAAATATTGTTTTAAAAATGGAATATCTCGAAAAGTAAGCACTTACAGAAAAACCAATTCCATATTTGGAATCAGCGTATGCTTAATACAAAAATGTAAAAACAACAAATATTTTTTTCATAAATTAAATATCTCAAAAGTACGACAATTACAGAAAAACCAATCACATATTTGGAATCAGCGTATAAAGCTTATTACAACATGTAAAAAATAATTAAAAAAAAAAAAAAAAAAAATTAGGGGGTCGGAGCCGATGGGGGACAGAGGGGGACGTTTTCCATACCCTGTAGGGAGGGGCGGAGGAACCCTGCGACACCCAAATGTACCAAAGTGCGGGGGTTCCGGAGACCTCCCCGGAGGGGGGGGAATAGTCCAACCCGTACCCCGGAAGGCCGAGAGACCACGACTCCTGCCATCTTTGCGGTTTACCCTGGGTATTCTTTTGAAAAAATAAAAAAAATTTAAAGTTACGGATCCGTAAAACGCAACTGGTCCTATGTATTTTAATCATGTCCGTTACCACTGAAATTCATTGTTGGTATCATATAGTAGCAAATATATTAAAAAAAAAAAAAAAAAAAAAATCAAAACTGACCATTGTGTAAAAACAGAAAAGGTCCTATATATATATATATATATATATATATATATATATATATATATATATATATATATATATATATATATATATATATATATATATATATATATATATATATATATATATATATATATATATATATATATATTTTTATTTAAATATATATAAATATATATATATTTATTTTTTTTTTTTTTTTTTTTTTTTTTTACAGGTATTTAATTCGAAGAACTAAAATTACATACTTTCCCTTTGGTTTTTGCGCTTCACAATTTTTGTTCGTTTTGGACGTAGAACACGAACCTTAATTTTTGGCGCGCGAAAGCCCTTTCACTCGCAAAGATTCTCTTCTAAAGAGGGCTGTACTTTAGAGCCGGAGCTGGAGCCAGAGTCCAATATTTTTTTTTTTTTTTTTTTTTTTTTTTTAAAGGGTGGCGCCGGAGTGGCATATTTTAAAACGATGGAGACAGAGGCGGGAAATTTTAAATTTGTGGAGTCGGACTCGGGAATGGATTCAGAATTTTTTTTTTTTTTTTTTTTTTACCATATCCACTGCCCTGATTCTAATGGTGTTATATTAAAAATAAAATCTATGAATGGGCCGGATGTGCAAAGATACCATTTAAAAGATTATTATCAACGTATGTGTAAAGATGCTAATATAAAGACAATCTACGAATGTGTAAATATAATAAAGACAATCTACGGATGAGTAAATATAATAAAGATAATCTACGGATGTGTAAAGATAATAAAGACAATCTACGGATGTGTAAAGATAATAAAGACAATCTACGGATGTGTAAAGATTATAAAGATAATCTACGGATGTGAAAAGATAATACAGACAATCTACGGATGTGTTAAGATACTACTTTACGGATAATCTACGAATGTGTGTACTATTTTAAAGACGATCTACGTATGTGTAAGGATGCCATTTTTTAAGTCTACGATGTGTCGAATGTGCAAAGATACCATTTTAAAGACCATCTACAAATGTTTAAAAATACTATTAAGACCATCTACAAATGTTTAAAAATACTATTAAGACCATCTACAAATGTTTAAAAATACTATTAAGACCATCTACAAATGTTTAAAAATACTATTTTGTGGACAATCTACGGATTTGTAAAGATACAATTTTAAAAGATTTCAGATTGTCAAAAAATACTATTTTAAAGACAATTTACGGATGAATAAAATTTGCGAAGATGCCAATTTAAGACAATTTACAATGTGTTAAATCTGCAAAGACAACTTTCAAAAGAAGTACAAAGATGCTATTTTTAAAGACAGTAGACGGACGTGTATGATGAGATTATATGTGGAAATTTATTGATAAGACAAACATGTTATCTCTCCGGTTGGCCTTCTCGAAGAAAAATTTTTAGCCTTTAATTTCAAGTTTGGAACATTTAGCAATATAGGGTGCGTTACTCACAGTTAGGTGTGGGTTAGGTCAGGTCAGAGGTAGGAAAGGGAGGATTGTAAAAAGAATGGCTCAGAAATCAAAATAGTTTTGGGGTATTTAAAGGTTTTATGCTTTCATATACTATAATATTTGTCATAGGGAGAGTGCGAATTGGTAATTAAACACATCCCACTCATTTTGCTCCCATGGGAGTCCACTGTGAAATTTTAGCTCAAATCCCTTAAAACAAGAAAAATCTAAAAAAATTGGTATAGAAAAATATTACGAACTGATGGTTTTTAATCAACCAACGGTTATTTCGCCCATTCTCACAACATCGTGTGTGTGTGTGTGTGTGTGTGTGTGTGTGTGTGAGAGAGAGAGGGAGAGCAGAGAGAGAGAGAGAGGGAGAGTAGAGAGAGAGAGAGAGAGAGAGAGAGAGAGAGAGAGAGAGAGAGAGAGATATCAAAGACCTTGAGAAACTTGGAAAATTTATTTGGAGTAAGACATGAATGCACAGTTTCACAACCAGCCATTCAAGGCCTAACTAAATAGAGAGAAATGATTATTGAACTTGGAAGTTTCTCAACAAGGTAAAATGCATCAGAAAACTTCAAGTAGAAAGAGTGGAGGTTAACTATGAAATTACTTAATACAATATCGTTACGTTAACTTTTGCGATCTTTCCTGCCGATTTTTCGGCATAGAGACCATCCATTAAAGGGATAGTTACCAGTAGGGGTCCTTATAAACTTTAAGGTTCATGAATAATCACCTCTAACACAATCTGGGACCTCTTGTCAATACCGGCTTTGGGGGAGGGTAAGATTTTATTATCCGGTCCCTTGAACCCTTACTTGGTTTTCTGTTTAAGAAGCATAGTGGTGAAGGCGGCCGAAATACTATACGGATATACCTGCCTTATTTTGAGCTCTGAAAGTCTGTAAAGTTTAGCGTGCTGTATTGACTAGGTATTAGTTGTGGAATGTAGTGACGAAAAGGGGTGGGGAAAACCACACCCGAGAACTATCACAACACTGCTTAGCGACTGCCCTTACTAGCAGAGCACTGTAAAGACAAATTGGGATAAGACTCCTCACGAAGAAAAAAACAGAACCCATTACAACCCTCGGGACCCCCCAAACTCAGTATTCCAGGAGGGGTGTAGTAGCTACCAGTGCCTAGGCTAATGAAGTCTGTTGCACTGTGGCTACTAGTTAGTCGGTCAGGGAAGGCGAGTTATGTTGCGTCTCAGTATCTTTTATATATATATATATATATATATATATATATATATATGTATATATGTACGTCTATCTTTATATAGCCGTATATATATATATATATATATATATATATATATATATATATATATATATATGTGTGTGTGTGTGTGTGTTTGTGTGTGTAGCTATTTAAGCATGCATATATTTATTTTTTTTATATATATTTATTAATTTATATAAAAGCGCCCGATAGCTCAGTGGTAGAGCACTCGCCAAACAATGCGAGGGTCCCAAGTTCGCAACTTTTTCGGGTGGGAGAATGTGAGCTATTTTCTCCTCGGGCTTGACTTCGTCCTGCTCGGACGTTAAATGAGTACGCCCCTCCTAGATTAGGCCTCAGCCCGTGAGCGGTGGTGTTTATGTGTATATATATAAAAAAAAACTGCCTTGCCAGCGGAATCGTGTGTTTTGCATAGGCCTTACCAACTCGCACAGCCTTGATTTAAATGATAAACATGCATGACTCATAAATATGTGACATACTCATGTTTACAATCCACCACACCCCACCCCCACCCCCCACCCCTCTCCTCTCCTCACCTCCGTCTAGCTTTCAAAATCAAGTAAATTGTACTTTAGTATTTCAGAAATGACCTGAACAACATATTTGATATGAAGAGAAAAAACCGATACCCGATCTCTCTATGACAAAAAAACAGGAAAGTGCATTCACATTTCACACCATCGTCATTAATTATCTATTATTATTATTATTATTATTATTATTATTATTATTATTATTATTATTATTATTATTATTATTATTATTATTATTATTATTGTAGGAGTTTCAATTTTTTTTTTTTATGAAACTAGTTTTTCTGAAAATGTATAGGCTAAACAAGTTTCACATTTAAAAATAAAATTTTATAGCATTTTTATTATATATATAATATATATATAGAAGTTAGGCATATATATATATATATATATATATATATATATATATATATATATATATATATATATATATTATATATATATATATATATATATATATATATATATATATATATATATATGGCCAGCCTCTAGAAGAGCACAATCCATATCTCAAAAACTACTACAGCTACCGAGGAATACATTGCTGGAATCCTGGCAAAATTTTACCTAGGAATTTGGGTCAAAAAAAAAAAAAAAAAAAAATTAAAAATAAATCATATCTCAAAACTACAATAGCTACAGAGAAATGAAATACATTTTTGGAATCCTTTAAAAAATTTTACATATGAAAATGTAAAAATAAAAAAAAAAAAATTAAACATAAAAATTGGCAATTTTTTTTTTAAGGGTGCTGGGACATAGTATATATATATTATTTGTAAAGGTATTACACGGCAATGTAGGGCTCGAGCCGACGGGGAACACAGGGGGACGTTTTCCATACCCCGTGGGGAGGGGCGGAGGAACCCCGCGACACCCGCAAATACCAAAGAGCGGGGGTTCTGAATTCCACAGAGAGGGGGAATTAGTCCTACCCCGTAGTTCCCCGGAAGGCCGAGAGACCCCGACTCCTGCCATCGGTGCGGTATACCCTTGGGGTATTCTTTAGTTAAAAAAAAAAAGCAAAATTTTATAGAAAGTCTATTTATTTTAACGAGTAACCAATAAAAGGTCTCTAAATAGGCTCTCTAATCATATTACTATAATTATTAGCTAACAATAATTTTTTTATTTTTTTATTTTTTTTTACATTTTCCTATCCAAAATTTTTTACCAGGATTCCAAAAATGTATTCCTTTTCGCTTTTTTTTTTTTTTAGTTTTTTAGTTTTATTTTTTTATTTTTTTTTTTTTTTTTTTTTTACATTTTCCGCACTAAAATTGGACCAGCATTCCAGCAATGTATTCCTTTTCCCGGTAGCTGTTGTAGTTTTTGAGATATGGATTGTTGTTTTTTTATGTTGTTTTATATATATATATATATATATATATATATATATATATATATATATATATATATATATATATATATATATATATATATATATATATATATATATATATATATATATATATATATATATATATATATATATATATATATATATATATATATATATATATCGCTCCCAAATAAGATTTTTAAAGGTACATTTCACTGAACAAATTTCGAAGACGCTAAACATGCCTCCCGTTCAATATCCTCTTCCTTTATTATTATTATTATTATTATTATTATTATTATTATTATTATTATTATTATTATTATTATTATTATTATTATTATTATTATTATTATTATTATTATTATTATTAAAGATAAAAAAAAAGTTACAACACAATTTGCTTTCTCAACCTCAACCTCAACCAACCAACCTGATTTTTCGATAGAGGAATTTCTTCATATTTAATCTGAATGATTCTCAGATAGAGGGAAGGGAGGGAAGCCTCTTACAACATTGCACAAAAAAAAAAAAAAAATATCCGAACCACACAGACAAACACACACAACACACTTCTCTCTCTCTCTCTCTCTCTCTCTCTCTCTCTCTCTCTCTCTCTCTCTCTCTCTCTCTCTCTCTCTCTCATCGTGGAGGGAGGAGGAGGAAAAAAAGAAGAAAGCAAAAATGTTTTATAATTATCCCAAATATAATTACAATAATTACAGCAGAAGGAAATACTTAAAAGACTTTCTCATACACCAAAAAAAAAAAATAATACAAAAATTTACCCGTTTTTCCATAAAAAATAATAAAATAATAATAATTAATAATAATAATAATAATAATAATAATAATAATAATAATAATAATAATAATAATAATAAAGTTCACATATACACATGCATACACATTGTGTAAATTAGTGTATGTGTATTCATGCTACACACATAGGCATACACGCACTTACAAAATCAATCATTCCTTACTTCATTAACTTTTGTTATATATATATATATATATATATATATATATATATATATATATATATATATATATATATATATATATATATATATATATATATATATATATATATATATATATATATATATATATATATATATATATATATATATATATGAGGGAAGGGGAGGTGTCTGCTACTTTATTACTATGCGGGTCATGCTGGTATTGAGAAAACCGAATCCAATGATATTTTTAATACAAAAATGACTAGAATAATATATATATATATATATATATATATATATATATATATATATATATATATATATATATATATATATATATATATATATATATAAAGAAAACTTTTAAAAAATCTGAATACTTCAGTTACATATCAAAGTTATGCATACAGTAAATAAATAAATATATAATAATAATAATAATAATAATAATAATAATAATAATAATAATAATAATAATAATGATAATGATAATGATAATAATAATAATAATAATAATAATAATAATAATAATAATAATAATAATAATAATAATAATAATGATAATAATAATAATAATAATAATAATAATAATAATAATAATAATAATAATAATAAATGAAAGTGCTTTATTATCATAATTACTGAAGAGTATAAAAGTACTCCCTTAGTTTTTTTTGTATATAAAAAAAAATTAGCAAAGTGTTTCATTTATTCATTTATATTCCCCTCCTACATAAACACACGACAAAGTACAACGCCCAATGAGAGAGAGAGAGAGAGAGAGAGAGAGAGAGAGAGAGAGAGAGAGAGAGAGAGAGAGAGAGAGAGAGAGAGAGAGAGAGAGAGAGAGAGAGAGAGAGAGAGAGAGAGAGAGAGAGAGAGAGAGAGAGAGAGAGAGAGAGAGAGAGAGAGAGAGAGAGAGAGAGAGAGAGAGAGAGAGAGAGAGAGAGAGAGAGAGAGAGAGAGAGAGAGAGAGAGAGAGAGAGAGAGAGAGAGAGAGAGAGAGAGAGAGAGAGAGAGAGAGAGAGAGAGAATTTCGTCACACTAGATATAAAAAAAAAACCCGTGTACAAAAAAATATCGCTCCCACCAACAGAAAACTTCCTATTTTGACGTTTTGGCAGAGAGAAAAAAACTTTACAAAACTTTGTGTATATATTACATGTGTGTGTGTGTGTGTGTGTGTGTGTGTGTGTGTGTGTGTGTGTGTGTGAGCATGTATGCGTGTGTTTGTGTGTGCTTCAAAGTTTCAGATGTGAAATGAATATAAATAGATGAATGAGGTATATGTATATTAAATTCCTTTTCTATATTTAGTTTTTAGTTAGAGAGTCAACAAACAGTGTTAAAATACTAGAATCAAAAGATAAATTCACAATTTTAAAGTATTTCACACTAGAGATGGACCGAATATTAATTTTCCAATATTTGCGAATGCGAATATTATACGAATAATTTTTTTTTAATATTTGCGAATGAGAATGTTATACGAATAATTTTTTAAATATTTGCGAATGAGAATGTTACACGAATATTTTTTTTTAAATATTTGCGAATGAGAATGTTATACGAATAACTTTTTTTAAATATTTGCGAATGAGAATGTTATACGAATAACTTTTTTTTAAATATTTGCGAATGAGAATGTTATACGAATAATTTTTTTAAATATTTGCGAATGCGAATGTTATACGAATAACTATTTTTTAAATATTTGCGAATGAGAATATTATGCGAATTTTTTTTTTAATAATCGCAAATACCAATATGATTGCAAATAAATGTTCTTCATATTCGGAAATAAGCATGCGAATATTACATATGGCCAGTAATGCGCCGCTTCTATACAACGAATAAATGAAATATTTACTTCTGTTATAAGAGTTGAGCTATAAAAAATAATTGAATAAATAAAAACCCATTCAATTCCCTATGTTTCCACTCTTACAAGCACCTTACCAAGATCTTTTCCCAACCTACGCCCTTGAAAATCACTCCAATAATTTTTAAAGCTAAACTTGATAGCATAATCAATAGTTGAAATAAATTATTGAAAAGTTA
>JABUQX010073692.1:0-27500 GCA_015478945.1 Trachelipus rathkii | reverse complement strand
TTCAGACAGTTAGTATAATAAAAACTACAAAAATGTTTCTGAAATGTCTTAATGAACTGGTTGTAAAAATGGTGTGACGTGAATACTTATTTTCACAACTTTATAGTTTCAAGGTCTTGAGAAAGGAGTAACAAACTTTAGAAAGACAAAGGATAAGAAACCTTAGAGTGCTTAGACCAGTGGTCTCCAAAGTGGGGTACGCGTACCCCGGGCCCCAGGTGGTACTCAAAGTTATACGGGGGTACGCCAAAGAAGTAGTCTCGCCATCACTTGCGAGTTTATCATCGTGTATCACGTGGGTGCGAGGTTTTCTCATTGGTCGCTGTGTCTTATATTATATTATATTATATTATTGGCCTATAGGGGGTACAACTTATAATAATTTTCGTTTTGGAGGGTACGAACAAATGAACAACCTCAAAATAATCTTGAAACTTCAAAGAGATGCTCATGCCGGTAAAATTAATTTATAGTCTAGGGTTGGCCACGCACCGCACCGCACCGCACCTGGTGCGTCAGCCAACCCTAATTCAAACATACGCCGTAGTGTTAACTATTTTGGGAGAAGTAGTAGTAGTAGTAGTTTGTTTTGGATACCAACTTCTGGCTGTCTTTTTTTTTTATTCTTTGTACAGTTATCATAAATTGCTCCATGGTTCAACGGAGCCCATTTATCGACAGTGGGCGCTGAGTCGTTCGTTTATAAGATTTTTTCTCCCCCCCCCCCCACTTCACCTCCCTTGCAGTTGGGCAATTACCCTAAACTTAATTTGGGTATAAAAGAGGCTTTTGTGGGCCTTCGTCAACGCCTCGGTCTTTCTTAAGATCTACTTTCCGACATTTACTTACGTGAAATAATACATAAACATATATACCTATATATATATAATATATTTAATAATATATATCATATAGTAATTATATATCTATATATAGTACTTATATATATATATATATATAATATAATATACTATATATAAATTATACTATATCATACTATATATATTATATAATTATATAATATAATATATATATATATATATCATATATATTATCAGTATATATATATACTATACATATAATATAATATATAGAACAATTGTTATCATTTGAACGACAAGAAAAAAAAAAAAAAGAGATATACTATGATCAGACTAATTAGGTTGTGCTAATTTTATAGGCTTTTCGACCTACAAAACATCATATTTATTCAAAACAAATAATTATATTTGGTCTCGCATTGATGCGCCAACACCGCCACATTGTTCCGCAAAATCAAAATTTTTTTTTTAATTAAGTAATATATTCATAATATTAGTTTTTAAGATTGTGTTTTTCTATATATATAATATATTATAATAAAATTAAACCATATAAATATATTTATAATGTATGAATTATTTTTTTTAAATTTAATTGTTATTATTATGCATGCAAATTTAAAAAACTATATGCATAATCAAAATGAGAGAAAGATTTTTGAGTTTCTTTCCAATCGGTAATGCTGTCCCGATCTCTTCTCCTCGCTTCTCCTCTTGCATTCTGAATAGGCTCATATTCCCTTTCATACATATATAGAGGATTCATTTAGTATCAAAAAATTTGAACCAATGCGCACCTCGACACAAATGTTGCCCTCGTTTATAATTCTGCGTTTTAGCATTATGCTTCAGCGAAGCCCTTGAGCAAAATACAACCTCTCCACGCCGCCTGAGCACTGACAATTGGTACATGGGAGCATTATAATTATACATTAATAATAAATATAATCAAGTCCAACTCAGACAATCCTCAGGATATTCAACAACGTAATAACTAGGTTCCTAATGAAGAAAGTCGGTACATGTGGTAATTTATACTCGAACAGCCTCAAACCATAACCCAACCCCCCAGAGTCGCGTGATTATAAATGACCCTTCGGCTTCACTTAAATATTAAAATTATATAAATATATCAAAATTTCAAAATCTTTTTTTAAATAATCATATAATAAATATATATAATAATTATAATATAGAAAACTAAATAATAATAAGATCTTCAAGAGCTGTCATATTTATAAGTATTTCTAGATCGCAAAATTTATCGAAAAACTTAAATTAATAATGTGTACAGCCATTAGTGGAAATATTTTTAAAAGGTTATGAACTTTAGTATAGTAAATAGGGCTATAATAATAATAATAATAATAATAATAATAATAATATTAATAATAATAATAATAATAATTGAAATTATTAATTAAATGCAAATAATAATAATAATAAATTATCAACATAAATTTGCTTGCTCACAATACGGAACAGAGGATAAAAAATAAATAATTAATAAAAAAAGTAATAAGCACTATTTTTGTTGTCCTTAATATTATTATTTACGCTATACTATATATATATATAGTTCTAATGTTACATAATAATAATAACAATATATATAAATAAAAATAAAAAATTATTAAAAATAATTAAATTTAAAAAAATAAAATTATAAAAAATAAAAATTAAAAAGGATTTTATTAACGAGGATAATTTATCAAATTTGTTGCGTGAGGATTAGTATGTACTAACTATAATAATTTTATCATAAATCAGTCAATTCATTAATATATATATATACTATATCATATATATTATATATATACTATATATACTAGTTATATATATATATCTAATACTTTGAGACTAAGCCTACTACGGATTTAATTTTCTAATTTAATTCTAAATGTTTAAACTATTTTTATATTTATTATAAAATATATATTATTTATTATATTATATATTATATATATACTATAATATCTATATATATTTAATATACTACATACTATAGTATACATACTATATATATACTACTATATATAATATATATATATATTATATACTATTATATACTATATCATATATATTTTTAATACATATATACTATATATACTATATATATAATATATATAATATATATATATATATTTATATTAT
The DNA here is from genome assembly GCA_015478945.1 of Trachelipus rathkii. Lineage (NCBI taxonomy): Eukaryota > Metazoa > Arthropoda > Malacostraca > Isopoda > Trachelipodidae > Trachelipus > Trachelipus rathkii. The sequence goes on along the minus strand of JABUQX010073692.1, from coordinate 24,525 downwards.
ATATATAATACAAGAGCATGCTTACAAGTTTGTTCAAATATATAAAATAACTACACCGATGTAAGGTGTTCACTTTCAGACCTCAGTCCCATCACCTTCAGTTCCTTAATGTGGGACGAGTATGATTTGATGCAATATTACACTTTTTATTTTCCTTCTCTGAACAATCTTTCCTCGACCTTCGAAATAACCTAGCGGTCACCCACTCCAGCCAGTTTGAATTTGAAGATGCCAGGGCTGTTGCCATAAGCAAAATGGTAAAATCATCAAAAAAGACTTGCTAAACCTCCTCGGTTCAAAGCCATTTTCTTTCCCTTTTTTAGCCTTTGGTTGCTTTAGCAAGTAGTTGACTAAGTCTTTGGCATAGTTAAATTTTTTTCACCTCTCATTGCATTTTCCCGATCTTGTCTTGAGGAGTAAGAAATTAGCCAATAGGACTCACGCGTACGCATTCTTCTCTTCCTGCCTAACAGCAATAGGCGTTATTATTGTCGATGTACTCCCGCAGTACCTCCTTTATCACTTTTATTAAAGTACTGTAAGACAAGGCTTCTTGTCCATACAAATGTTGTTGATATGTGTCATTCGACCATCAAGGTTCTTAAGCAGATCTTTAATTTAGAATCTAAATATAGAGAATGGTCTGGTTTTAGTGTTTTAAGCCTTGTTCCCAACTCTTTCTTAATTCTAACAGCCAATAATTGTCAGTTTTCCTGTTTTTTAGGAGTGCAAGATCTCCAGTATGACTTTCGGAAGACACGCTCTACCAGTGACCTTCTTTCTCTTTAATTCCGGAGTCTCCCTATCCACAACATGACGCACGAGACAAACCAGCGCGCGCAAGAACATTTGAAAGTTCACCGCCATTCTCTCTCCCAGTGTACAGATATTTCGCAAAAAATTTGCTTATGCATTTAATATATAGCCCTCGAAGTTCCATTTCGCAACTGCGATATGTCCAATTCGAGTAGGCTCATAATGTGCATAAAGAATAAGTTCTTCAACAGATTGTTTCTAAGAGCTGGAAAGAGGATATAATGCTGTCCTCGCTCTAGAACTCCCATATCATAGTGTCTTAATGCCCTCGGTTTTAGAAAATCAACATATAACATAACATTTCGGCAGATATCTATTCTCATACCGTACCTCTTCCGGCATTTATCTCTACCATATTAGCGGCTAATACACTAACATGACCAATACTCTCGTGACCTCGTGTTTGCTGATCTTGCCTGCTTCGTCTAACCACGTGGTGAATCCTTGGTGAGTCGGTGTGAGCCATGTCTGGGCACAGCCCAAGAGAGAGATACCCATGCGACAGACCTCCTACTTATGCACCGCCCTCATCTGTATGTATATAGTCACAAAGGATCCAACACTAGAATATAATATAAAAATGTTCCTTTTTCTGTAATTTTAGCTGTTTCACTTTTATTATAATTGGCAGCTTAATATATAAATTTTTTACAGCTATTACGTTATTATTTTTATATTTTGATTTAATTACATTATTTTTTAAATGCTCATTATTGTTATATAATGTATTTTATGATATAATAATCCGTAATATTGTTGGCTAATACTGTGCTGGTCTGAGAATCAGATAACAATGAATCATTAGCGATAGAACGCAAACATACTATTATAAATTATACTCTCTTCAATCTCTCTCTCTCTCTCTCTACTCTCTCTCTCTCTAATCATCTCTCTCATCTCTCCTCTCTCTCTCATATCTATTACTCTACTCTTACTCTCCTCTTACTACATAAAAATAATTAAGTTTATATAAAAATTAAATTACCATATAACTATGTGCAAATAACCTGTCATACCACCAGAAAACTCCTTAGTTTCGTTGTCTACCCAGTTCCAGTCATGGCTCTGCCGTGTTAGTTTAGGCCGTCCTACTATTTACTGAATATCATATACTTGTAATATAATGGTGGTGTATTATATATTAATATCCCGTATATTATCACAGCGTGATCCTCTATCTCACTAAAAATATTGTAATGTTCGGATTGTGAATGGAACTATTGCCTAAGCCAATCGAACCTTCAGATCAACACCTTGCGGTGGCTGGGGAGCGCGCAGGTGATGAAATGCCTCCGAGTATATCCTGGGCCTCCGGACAATACGGACGGCGGCGCGATAGGATTAACGTAACAATAGAAAATCTACAGTACATATACCCACTACAATGTGTGAATAATATATAGGCCCTAAATAAATATCATATTGTAGTCAAGAATCATCATTTAAGATAACAAATAAATTAAATTGTATAAAGAGATAATAATATATTAATTAATGACAAATGCAGAAGATCTTCAATAATCAAATTCAAAAATTTATTATGTAGGTGCTGCTCATGAAGATTTTGTTTTAACCTTGTATTTGTGCTGACACATACTTTTAACTTAATTTAATATAACTTAAAATATAAAATATCTTTAATACTTATATAAAATGTAAAGCAACTCAAGAGCTCACTTCTATTTTAAATATTTTCGACTCATAGACAGGAGGAATAGATGCGTCTGATGTTTTGCCGGGTGTCTCACTGTCTGTTGAGCAGCTCCGGGCCCCCGCTTTGACCCACCTTCAATTGCCAGCTACACAGCTCCTTGCTGCAAAGCCAAGGCCATGTTTTTAAAGATAATTTATCAATGAAAAACATTAGAAATGAATAGGAAATTGAAACTGGATAAAATCCTGATAGTTTGAAGAAGGAAAAGAGAGCATTGAAAATAATCTCAAAATTGCACTGAATATTTTAAAACCATTTTTCTACACTGAGAGTGTTACAGTCGTTGATCTTTACTTCAGGTGAGCTTGTTTTGACCTTTACTTTAGTGACGTGTGTGTGTGTGTATGTGTATGTTTGTGTTTGTTTGTTTGTGTGTGTAGGTAGGTGTTTTAAACTACGTACAAATTTGATTTTATGCATTGACTCATTTCTTCGAGGTTGAAGGTCGGATATTTATAGAGATTTATTTTTTAATTTTTTTTCATTTTTTTTTTCTTATTATAGGTTTGAATAAAATATGGGAAGTGTATTTACGTTGTTTAGGTTTAAGTTCTATTTTTTCCAGTGTTTAGTAGTATATATTTTTTGTATTAAAATTAAATTTGCGTTAAAACATAAATTTTTTAACTAGGATTTCGCTTTTCCTTTTTTTCCTTTTAGTTGTAGGTTTAATAAATTTTAGCAAGTGTAGTAAGTTGTTAGGTTTAAGTTTTGGTTTTTCAGTATTTTTAGGTAGTATAATTTTTTATTTAAGAAATATTAGGTGCTTTAAATTTTTAATTTCGGATTCGTTTAATCCGTATTTATTATCGGATTTCTTCATTGTATTAATCCATATTGTTGTTTTTTTTAGATGTGAAAATCATGTTGTGTATGATGCAAGATGGCCATATTTGCATAGGCGTATTATATTCGTAGGTGTTCTATTTCTAAGTTTTTCGAACGATATCGGTCTTTATAAATTCTAACCCTTTGCCTCTGTGGACAATTATCACCTATCTTAAGCTCTAACCTTTTGCTCCTTTCATTGAGACTAGAATGGACTAAGATATTCACCCTCTAACTCGTTTAACGTAATATATTCTTAAACAGTATGAACTTATTCATAATATTCCGTTGCTTGAAGGGCTGGAGTGTGTGCCATATGTGTAAAACATTAATACTCCTGTAAACACGTCTACGCTGAAATCTCTCGAATCTCCTAACTATTCAATGGCTCTCTGGTGCTCAAAAATCATTCTCTCATCTTTTCTACTACAAAATCTTGTGCTTCTGCTACTGTTCACCTAATGGATGGAACAGATTTTCAACTTCTTTTCTTTTAGAAAGTAGGGTTCTTATACCTCTCACTCGAGACAAGCATATAGCTTCTCATCGCGAATGCTACAACAACACTGAATGGTATGAGGATCCTCTCCATACTGATTTAAGGGGGGAGGCAGGGTCCGAAATCATTCAGCGCTAATATACGTCAAGCGAGTCTGGAGCAACTAAAAATCAAAGATTAACTACACACATTCGGATCGTCGCCCAACAATTCAGGTTGGAACACACTTGGACCTATTGTTATCACCACGAATCCTATCTCTATCAAAACTAACACTACCTTCGCCTCCTATTTTGATAAATCTGAACCACAACCTTGCATATTTTATTATCTCTAGCTACTTTTTAAACTTTCTCTCCAACAGCTCTCTCCATCCTGCCCTATGCCTTTTCTTCTGGCACTGTTGATCGGGGCTGATGTATGCCTTAGCGTCACGGCTTCTAAATAACTATAATTGGAATGACTGCTTTGATTTGACTCTGGTGACGCTTCTCTTCTGCCGATAAGGTCGGAGCTGTAATCGTTGACGGATTATGAGCAAGGTTCATTCCTTCTTGACACCATTTGTTTCTTCTGCTTCATTTAATCTTTCTTCGATCGTGCCTGTTCTTGGCCATTCAGGCTAGAGCATTCGGGCTAGAGACAGCGCTTATCGGGTGTGGTCAAAAAATTTCTCGTTTTCATCCATTTCCTATATTCTTTGCGCTAATTTTCATTATGCTAGGAATCGTTTGCAGGGATATTCTTTGACGGACGAGCAAAGCGGGCTTCAGTCAACGATAGGTGCTGCTAAACCCTCCAGTTGGGTTGTCCTATTGACAAATCTCTTCTGCCTCATGATTATAAACCCGAGATCTGAGACATCACTATTTACCAGAGTGCGTGCCTGTTCCTCCTCTTATATCCGATCTGATGGCTCCTGTTGCTAACTCTCCAACTGAAAAGCGCCCAATCTCTTCGGCCTCCTATTTTCCTTCAACTCAAAAAAAAAAACCCTTGGGGGGGGGGGGGGAACCGGATTTTCTCTGGCATGCCTCCTCCTCCACCTTCTCCTCTGAGAGTCCCATGTCTTTGCCTGTGAGTACATTTGATCGGGGTGCATGGGCTCCTGAGATCTATGACGTTAGGAAGGCTGGGGCCGGATGCATCCTCCCCGAGTTTTGACGGGAGGTGGTGCTTCCTGGAGGCCCCTCACCCTCGTTCAACTATATTCTCTAATGTCTCAATATTAACACATTTCCCTCAGGTGCTTGGAGCACGCACAGTTCAAACCTATTCCAAACAAAAAGGGAAGCCGCTCTGATCCTTCTAACTTATCGCCCTTATAGCTCTCACCTGTATTCTATCTAAGAATCTTTTGAAAACCCTTCACTTAACTCTACACTTCTCTGTAGACCATCTGGAATCTTCATTCTCTTCCTTTCTGATCCGCCTCTAGTACGGATTTGTCGGGTGTTCGAGGTCTGAACTGGTGAGTATACTTCTATTTTAAGCCGATTTAATAGGCTTTCCACCTTCAGGAACTACGGGAGACGTTGGCAGTGGTGGCGCATTGACATTACTCCAAAAGCATTGACCGGGTATGGCATGCGTCACTGCTCTTCCAAGCTCGCCGCTCGCTTTGGGTTCCTGCCTTCTCTTTGACTTAACTTATGATCGATAGCTTTTCTTTCAAGATCGCTCACAATGATCGGCAGTGGTTGATGAGGAGCGACTTCTTCTTCTTTTTCATATTGATGGTTATAGTGGGGATGTTCTCTATTTATCTATTAGGCCTACTTTATTTACTTACTTTTCATTAATGATGCCTTCTTGCACCTGCACATCTAAACTTCATTATCACTCATTGCCGATGACATCGGCCCGTTATTCTTCAACTCATTATCAATTCTGCTCCCTCTGTTTTAACTTGCTAGAATTTGCCTCTAGGTCGGCTCTTAATCTTGATCCAATTCTCATTCCTCGCTTGATCCCTGGATAGAATGTGCGAGGTGTGTGGTGCGAGAGAGGTGTGTGAAATCAATTCTTTAAAAACTCAACATTCACAAATCTCCCATCTCGTAAAACACCATTCTAAACTGTTAATGATCTCTTTCTGGCACAGGTCTAACTCGTCTCTCCTGTTGTACTAACCTCACATAAACATCTTGGCCTATATATCAGGCCCATGTGGCTTTTATGACTGATCTCTACTTACTTCCTATAAGCCTAGTCTTTATGTCGTCAATAACATAAACAAAAAAACTTGGTACTTGGAAACCTCACACGTCACCAAAACGGGTGCTAAGCGCACAGCTCAAAGACTGGAGACGTTCCTGGATTTAGGGACTGCGAGGATTTTTTTTCCTCTTCTTCAATTGATCTCCAGCTATATATACAAGGGTCTCATCCGCCCTTGTATGGAAGTACTGTTCTCAATATCTGGGGGCTTCATGCGTCTTCACCCGGGCTTTTTGGTACACAGGCCGTCGAGTCAAAAGCAAATTAGACATATATGAGATAGCTGTTCTGTTATTTCCAGCTTCACGCATTGACCCTCTATCTTTTAGAAGCGCGGACCGTGTTGTGCTTTATCTCTATTTCTATAGGATACCCATGCGAGCGCGACAAGCGTGGTCAGAGCGGGAACTTACCACCTCGCCGTACCACCACAAACTTTGACGATCGTCACCTCGCTAGCACAAGGGGTCTGCGTGTCTGCGAGCACGAGAAGTTTTGTGTGAGAATGTAGTGTATTATCTTAGGATACTAGTTTGCTGAGGTGCTTCCTGTTTTCCTGCCACATCTGTTCTGTGTAATTCTCTTTCTTCTATCTTTTGTTTTCCTGCTGAATTTAATCTAGCTCACCCCACTTTAAGCCTGCGTCTGTCTTCTATCTGCGTAACGTTATGCTAGTTGCAGATGAAATTTTAAGTCGGTAAGCTCAAAACGATCAGGATGCTAAATATTAAATGTATCACATTAAGCGTTACACTTGTGTCACGTTAAACACTACAAAAAAAAAAAAAAAAAAAAAAAAACAGAGAATAAAATTAAAAATTTAGTGTCTCTAGTTTAGATAACATCAACTCGTATCACAAATTAGAATAGGTTAGGTAAAGCAATCTCGGAGCCCCAGTTAGTAATACGGACAGTTTGAACCGCCCTCTCACCTCCAAATAAAATCATCAATAGTATAGTATCAAGAGCACTATTGCTTCAAAAACTTAAACCCTATAAAACTAATTTGGAAGGTTAAACCGGATTAGCAGTTGGACGTAGACTAACATATAATACAAGTCGTCGGCTAAGAGATATGAGTAGAGATAGCGCGGCGTGGTATCCGCCCCCGTAGAGATAGATCGATCTGAAGGATAAGATATTGACGCTATAACGCACCTTAATAGTGGCGAGCTTCCATGTAGCTGAGGATGAAGATTAGAGACACTAAAACAAAAGCATCGACTGGACTCACAGACGCGCAACAAGGTCTGTTTGACCCTGACAGAAGCGAAGGAACCGAATACCGAGTCCTGTTGCTTTGTCGTGGATTGTCTGATTAATGTCGAGCCACCTAATATTGACAATAATCATACATTATTTACACGACAAAGAAGAGATGAATATCGAGAGGTCTCAACAACATCAATTTCGTAATGTTAATGCTAAGGGAATGCACTTCGCAGGTAATGTTACTCTCAAGCAGCGTGGATACTAGTTCTGCGATATCCATATCAAATGGTTCCTAATTAAATCTAATATTTAATCTCCTCCGTCTGGACGCGATGCTATCCTACGTTCAGTTTATTACGCACTTAGCATTGCTTACGCATCCGGCTTCGGCTTCAGCCTCTAGAGTCCAACCGAAGGTATATACTTAAATAGAGAGTTATAGACTTTGGTCGGAAATGGACGTCGGGCTAAAATTTGGAGGTCGGAGGAGTGGTTTAGTTTTTGGTGACGTATAGGAGGGAGACCTTGCGTGCGTAGACGAGGTTTAGAGAGTACCGCGTTTGTGGTACGGTCACCTCCTCTTTAATGTGGGTCTTCCCACTCACAAACCGCCTAAAAAATTAAAAATGATCATGAGGAAGATGAAATTTGGATTGGATATAGAAAGTGAATGATAGAAGGAGTCTGAATCTATGTAGAAGTTTGAGCTGCCATATATGCAACCTTAGGTTGGCTGAGCTCACTAAGCTTAAGCGGTGGCTGGGTGATAGACAAATATTTTTGGGCATATTGACTTTAAGTGAATACAATTATTGGTCGTTAAAACTTTCATTTCACATAAGACGATAGATCTCAGAACTATGGTTGTTTTTTAGGCCCTCTTCTCTCTCATCTAGGTCACTCTCTCTCCTCTCATCGTCTCTATCTCTCTCTCTCATCTCTTACTACTCTCTCTCTCTCTCTCTTCTCTCTTCTCTACATCTCTCTCTCATGATAATCAGCGATCTGCGAATCAATATAGTTCCCATTGTCACCAAACCACCAGCAGGATCGATGCGCCTCGCCAGCACAGGCGGGCTCCAATATCGCAGTCTAGAAATCCGAGTCCTGCTATTAGGAGGCGGCGCAGCACGCTAGCGGACTGTACGGAGAAACAGCGACGCCGACTGAAAAGTGGGCGCGTGTGCACGACCCGCACCGCAGCGTCCTGCAGTCTGCTCGATAGATTCTTCAGGAGAGTGACCACAAGAGAGAAGTGCAAAGACGATGTTCTGTTATTCAATCTTGTAAATTTTTTTTGAACTTCAAGAAATTTAATTATTTTTATAATATTTATTTTTGGATAATATGTATGTTTTTCATGCGTTTCTTCACTGAGAAAATAGAAAATTTTAGCTTGTCATGTTAGTACAGAGTTGACAGATACAAGCTAGTATCAATCCGAGTAAAAATTTTACTGTTGATTTGTTAAAATAGTAAACCCTAAATCAGTAAATCATACCCCCAGCCCCACCATCCCTCTGTCCAATGTTGGATCTTATTGATCTATTGATGCTAGTGATCTATTGTTAGTAGTAGGGCCATATTTTTATTTAATAATAAATTGCACGTAGTGGAATTTACTAATGAACCCAGAAACTCTAGTAAGTGAGTCAGCGGAAAATAACGCATCATCCAAGACACACTCACACTTCTCCGGTATCAACCGAGTCCGAAAGTTTGGACATATCTATTAGATCATAATATCATATGTGGGTCTAATGCTCCTGATACTAATCTAAGCATCTAAATGATTGTAGGTCACTTTATTGATTTTACATTGAGATTAGTCTCGTGTACTTTACACATACGACCTAAGAAGCACCGAAGACGAAGTAAAATCAGGTTAAATCAACCACCAGCCAGCCACTACTTACCGATGTATCCATGCACTTGATGCTATTGATCTATGGATCTATTGAAATTACTAGGATCAGGTAATTGTTTGATTCAAATTGCTAGACTTGTTTACATACCCTAAAATCACAAGGCTGTAATGATCGCAGGTTAGAATGCACTAAAAACCCCATCGCCAAGCTCTCCCTCCCTGTACACAATATGGTGTGATTTCTATGTGTGAATTCTATATGATTCTCCAGGTCGATCCTATGGACCTTCTAGAGCCATCCACAGTGTTTACTTAACATAATGCACTCTATGTTTCTACCCATACCCTAAATCAGATTATATGACTCACGTAATAAAGTGGCTAGAAGACTCACCTAACGAATTCCAGAGTTTAGATTCAGCAGCATAACCTCCGTATCATCCTACCTCAAATGTTGCATAACCTTGATTTGCGATCTAGAATGAACCTTGAATTTCGAAATAACTTATTAGATCTCAATCTATGACTGTTTTGACTTGGTTGACATTCTCAATTGTATTAACTGTTAATAATGTATAATTTCATAGTTTTACATTACTTGAAACGCTAAAAGCAGTAGAGAGTTCAAGTAAATCAAACCACACGCAGAAGCCTCACTCCTCCTATCCCAACCTTAGTATGCATATCTCAGGTGAATCTATTTGAGATACGTATATTGATCTTATTGTAATAATTGAAAGGAGGTAGCAAGTCGCACCTAACTCAAATAAAATAAAAGGATTCTAGGACACTGTGAAATGCAAATAAAATAGAAGGAGGAAAGCAAGATAATAGACGCGGGATAGTGTTTTTATTATAAGGAAGTGCGAGAGTTCGGCTACCTTCTTTTTCTGGATCTAAGCATATGTTGTAAAATACATATCGTTTAGAACCACATTTATAAAATGCATGTCTTGCTTTATCCTCAATGTAACTATATTTTAGCAAAGTGGTTAATAATTAAAAAGAGAAATACTTTATTTTAAAAAAGTAACATATTAATGAAAGAATTAAATGCAGCTAATTACAACACGACAATAGATACATAGAGTTAGACCTGAATGGGTTGAACAGGACAGGCGTTCAGCTCTCGGAGAGCAACAGCGTGCAGCCTCAAAAGATCACGACATGAAAGTCTAAGGCCCTCGGTAGATCCATTCCTGTGGACCACGTATGCCTTCTGCACATGTAATGTGTATATTAAGCAACGTCAGGTATCCTCCACTACAAATATCTATGTTTTAATTATAGTGAGTAGAGCTAATAGTTAGATCATATATGTGTGAGGAAACCGTCGGAGAGGGAGGTAAGTTACAACAACGAGTAGTGTGTACACAGTTAGAGTGGAGTGAGGTGCCAGATTCGTCCAGATAGGAATATAAAAATTATGAATATGAAAAAAGGAGCTCACTAGAAAAGAGGTACTTAACCATATATATCAGAAAGGAAAGTGTCGGACGGAATCTGTACTCCAAATCACCTCCATCAGAGCGAATAAGGCGGGAACAAGGAAGAGAGCAGATCGTTATAATTAGGTTGTATATATGATATGATGTTTTTTAGCAAAAAATAGGGGCCTATGAATATTTTAATCATGATAGGAAGATACCAATAAGCAGTGGTGTGTTGCACTTTTCTCTAGGGTTTAGTAAATATAAGATACGCTTATAGCCGGGCGTATAAATATAAAGTAACATACTCTAAGAGCAACGAATTTCCGAGTCAGTATTATGAAAAATTATATAAGTAAGCAGGTGATAGTCCAGTGTAAGTGTGATAATGCAGTAGTTTCTTCTCCAATTGCTCTACCGTAATTACGCTCATATTAATGTCTCTCTCCTGTAATTGCGCTGGAGAAAACAAATGCTCCATAATCGAACCATGTATTACTGTTGTGGTGAAGAGAAAGTATTTAGAGTTGAATGAGAATTGGAATGTAATCTTAGCTACATTACCCATTACAGTGTTTATATTAATACCCATACCCACCTTTTTTTCAAGCGGTCAAAGCCGAAGCTCACCCATGAAAGATCATAAGTACAGTGATTACATATTCCTAATAGAGTATAGTATGAGTGAGTTGCCAATAAAATACAATCGCAAGGTACCTCCCAAATTAGTGAGCCTCGATTAAAGTTGCTCATGGAAATAATTACGTTATAGTGTCATGGGGTGAGCGATACTAGTGAGTAAGAATAAGATAATGATATTATTATATTAATCATGTATATTAAGATTGTGGTCAGAGTACTTAATAGTGTAAGGAGAAAATGGTTGATATTATAACGGGATAAGGAGTATATATATTATATATATATTAGTTGGATGAAACATAAGACAAGTACGTTTATATCAAGAATTTGAGTTAGTGAGACATTACTGGGAATTATATGTATGATAGGTTCCTTAATATATACTGTTCCAAAATCGTTGAGAATTAGTCTAGAATGTTTTGATACCTCCTCTTCCCAAACCTGCTAATCAGTGTTGAGAGGAGGCCCAACCACTCTCAGTGTGGTTACGTTGAATAATCTATACTATATATACTTAAATAGTAAGGTATTCTAAGCTCATTTGGATGGGAAATATATATAAGTACTAAGGTCTCATGAATAGTAGATATAGATATTCTCCAATAAGAACGTGAAAATATATGTTCCAGTTATAGATAGGAGTAAGCATATAGAGGTAGACTAGAAATCAGATAATTGAATAGTAGTATGAGTGAGTAAAGAAGTTTTTAGCCACTCAAGAACATCGACGTTAGGTGAAGATTTCAAGATATCTCTGGATATGTATTATCAGATGAGATATGTTTATTATGTATATATTAATAAGTCATCCAGTGACTATCCACCATTTATCGGATAAATTATTAATAAAAAGTTTATTTTTAGACAAAATGGTTAAGGTTTATATTTGTAATATGATATACTACTCTTGGCAAGTCTGGTCTCTGACAGTTAATATAAAATTGTTAGGTTGTATAGAGAGTTAGAGAGGTGCATATTCACAGATTCAGGTAGGCACGAAGGCCACGCACTGTTGGTCGTAAAGTCAACTTGAGAATAAACCTCCACGCATTATATGACCCCACCCCTACATTACTCTTTTTCCACCAGTCATTTTAAATTCAAGCCTCAGTCGCACAATAACCAAACACACTCAAACTCTTGTACACAATGAAATCGAAAGTCATACTCATTATATAATATACATAATATAATAGGTTGCACATTAAAACCTTAAAATGCTTATTAATTTAATAAATATATTTAAAAAAAAAATACCCCAGTGACTCAAAAAATAAATAAAAAAAAAACATATCCAATAACAAATGTTAAACTATGAATAATAAATAAAATAATTAAATGGAAAAAATAATATATAATTAAATAAATAAATATAATATCGTAGTACAAGATCCTAAACTTTAACTTTAACAATCACTAGAAAATCACAGGTACGAGAGAGACTACCTGGGCAATTTCGACACTTTTCCAGATCATATTTAAAACTCTGATCATATACTTACACAAGAGAAACCATTTCTTCACTTAAAAAATTAAAATAAAAATATTTAAAGACACAAAAAAATGCAAGAGCAACAACAGACAAAAACCAAAGACAATTTAAAAATTAAAATTAAGAATTGATTCAGAAAGAAAATCAAGATTATTCTTTAAAATGAAAGGCTTCAAGATAGCGAAAACAGCTCAAAAACACACTCGATATGGCGCATCTCAGTCCACAAATGACTCTTACACAGACCAAAGGACGCTTAAACCGTGTTATATTAAAATAATTATCATATTCAGACAAAAAATATTATAGATTCACACTTAGCCCCATGTTCTGGTTTACCACTCACTTATATATAGTTAATAACACCCACTTGTTAATTCATATACTTGTAGTCACTATATCATTGTTACTTATCCATTGTATATATCAGCTGGAGGTATATATATATATCATATATATGGGCTGATAAGTCAAGGTCTACATTCCTTACCAAATAAACATATATATGATGGTGATAGGATAACTAGGGATACCTTGAACTCGAATTATCTTATTCATTTGAAGCTGGTATATTATATATATAAGTATGTGAATATGTGCCTCGTCGTCATTAGCTCTTATCTTCATCTTAGTCTTTTATTTGCGTGCATATTATCGAATTAAATACCAAGCATTTGTTATTACGAATGCTTTGTACCAAACAAATATCCACTGCTATTAGTATAGTAAGATTCAGAAGATAAATACAGGTTATCTACTTGTCTAGATATAGGAGTCGGATTGAGTAGCTAAACGAATTGCAAACGTAATATTGATTTCATTCTTGATCTTTATAACTCTCGCAGAGAAAAGTATACATGGTGATTCTGTCATAAATTATGAGCATATCAGCAGATAATTTCATTCTGGCTGTAATAATACAGTTTCGTCACTATATATTAAAAAAATAAAAATATATGTGTAATATCTCAGTTAACTTCTAATAAAAGTTACTATTAATAGAATAAAGCTCAGATAACATTGATACATTTAACTCACAATACATAACATCTTTATAAAACTCTTGGAAATCTATCATATTCTTAAGATAAGCAAGTTATTAAGAAATATATGCAGAAAGAAAGTAGGATAACAAATGGCACTGCAAAGTTATAAGGATCACGAAGTAAGGAAGGCACCAGATTGATTGAAGGGGCAGACCAGGTATGGCTGCATAATATGGCCCTCTATAAAATGGCACGTTAATTTCACCATTATTAAAGTCATAATGGATAATAATCATTTTCATCTAACCATATCATAGCTTGTAGGCCATTGATACGTTATGTAATTAAAGAGAACTTTTTCTAACCTAGTTAAAATCGATAAACTACTTGTTTCTCAATACTGTTCTATGTTAATATTATGATGTATACAATGTTGTGTTCTTGTTTAATTTTGGTAATTTGGTAGCATATTTTAATTTTTTTTCTTTTCATCAATTACAAATTATTATGGTTTCTTTTTCATTCCAGATGAATTTTTTCATTATATAATATCAAAAGTTATTCTTCGATGATATGCTATCACTCACAGTATCTCTAATTTCATTATAATAATATTATATAGTTAAAAATACTTATTCTACTCTCTATCTCTTTGCCAAACCTTCATCGGATCTCACCACAACACCCAAATAGCTATACGTGCTCTGTGATGCTCACTCTCTCTTCATCACATCTCTCTTACTCTCACACTTCATCTCTCTCTCTTCTCTCTCCGTCTCTCTCTTACTCATACTCCTTCTTACTACTCACTCTCTCAATCTCTCCTCTAAATATTGTAATACAAACATTGTACATTGGAGATATTTTGTTATAAAAATAAAGATCGTATCACAGATCTTAATAGATAATTTTTATTTGGATGTATATATATATATCTACATATATATTAGATATATATATTATATTTATTTAAATTTAATATTATATATATATATATTATATTATATTATATATATATATATATATATATATATATATAGTAGTATAAATATTAAATAATTATATTATATATATATACTATTAACTTAACAACCTTTATCCAAACCTAGCTACCCAGATTTAAGGAGTCAAGACCCTGTCAAGCGGGTTCAGCAAATTTTGCTCTATTGTCTTTCCTCTATCTCCAAGACTTCACATGTTATCTTCTTCATATATAGAGTCTTCTACCGATACTTCCTCCTACATACTCTTCCCTAGGTGTCATTCGCTCTTAGGTTTCTAGTTCCTACTTGGTCTCCTACTCTCCCATACTTTCTTGTACCATCATGAATCGTATGCCTCTCTAAATTGGCATCGTCTTCACGCTGACCACAAGGCTCATCTCTCTCTACTCTGAGTGACTTCGAAGATCTCGACCTATCCGTTATCTTCAGTTTTCTGGTGATTTAAAAATAAGCCTATGGCATCTCACAAACCTGCTTCTGCGGATATATTTTCTCTGAATATCTGTGGCTCGTGGTATTTGTAATCTCTAAATTCTTACTACACATATAGCCCGTTTTCTTATCGCCATCAAACACTTATATCACTGCTCTCATCCGTCTCTATACTTTCAATTACTCTCACTCATATTTCATTTCTCTTGTGGTCGTACTAATTATTGTCTTATCTTGCTATTCCTATATTGCTTATTATTATTATGTATTGTATTAATTAGTAAAATCTCTCATTAATTATTATGTGATTATTAATATAGATGTATATACTACACATATTCAAATTTAATCACTCCTATTTTCACTCTAGTATTCCATCATCATCGATTATATATTGTGATCAATCTTTTTCTAGATTTAGTGAGGAAATAACCATCTGCTATATATCCAGCAGCTCCCCAGGTGATCTGTCCAAACTTATTGGCAAAATTGTCTTATTGTGTATAAGATCATATTCGTGTCCCTCTCTCATCTTCAACCTCATTACTCCTCCACACATATATGTATTACCACTATTCTTCCGACACCCGTTCCTACTCTCGCTACGTTCAACCTTATTTATCCACCTTGATTAATTATTTTTCAGCTTCTTCGCCCTCCTTATTCTCATTTTTCTTATATTTTATTCGAACCACCTATTGATATCTCGAACTTCTTTTCTTGTTGATCATCTGGTTGAAACCAGCCTCTCTAATCTCTTATTTACTCTGCGATATATATAAACGTAATTACCTTACTTATTGCTCATATCCTTGATTTCTTCCATTTCTTTCTGACTCTTCCATCTTCAAGTCATATGTTTGAAGATAGGAGGAATCTTTCCATTTGGAAAATGATTCATCTACACAAATATACTATCAACTTATTCCTTCTTTTATCATGTACATCCAGATATGATACAACAAAATGGTGACAACACGCTCCTTGTTATATACCCTATGTTATCTCTCACCACGGTAAGATATTCTGGTTTCTCTCTCCATATCTCTTTGTTCCTTTTTACGGATTTTCATTGTTCTACTATTCGATATACATTACTCTCCAGAGATCGTGTCCTTCAACTTCTTACGCCACTTGCATTATTCCCTCTTCAGCACCCATTCCACCCACGATATCTCTCGAGCAACGTCGAAACTCTCAGATAACCGACTCTTGTGTATATTCTATGTATATAGCCTATCTATGCATCTGGATCGTTTTCTCTATCTTGTTTTGTGGTGTGTATATTCCTATAATAACCTTATTCCAACGTTAATTCTTCCATAAGTGATACAGTGATTACAGATATTTCCCTCCATTTTCCTCGTACTATATCGTGCATCCTGCATCTCTCACGATACCTCAGTCTGCAGTGATGCTTCAAACTACTTTATTCTCAAACAATGATGATAGAGTTATATTGACCATGTTCTTGGAGCACAATAAGATTCATACACTCACACCCATATCGAACACCTGCTCGGTCTAGCTAGCCTACTCCATGTAATACCATTGTATGCTTTTCAAGTAAGTAATTATCTCACGTGTGAAATTCGAGCACTTCTCTCTTTCATATACTCTGGTACTTCATCTCGTCGTGGATTCAATAACAAACAACTTAGAGTGTAACATCAAAACGTTTCAATAGAGTGTATTCTTCTTTCATTCTCTACCTCCCCTCTCTTTATCGAATACTATGGATTATCCCTTTATGTCCATCTCACAGATCTGGTTGCGAATATCACTTCATTACATCACCTTCGACAGCCACCTTTGACCCTCCACTCCAAAATTAGTGCTCTTACTACTCCAATATAATCTTCCATCTACGCCCATGCTACAATACACATATCCTCCACCATCACTATACTACCCTTAGTTCACTCGAGCGATTGAGAGTAGAGTTCCTGATAATCTAGAGCTTCTGATTTATAGTCTATTAGAGTCTGCAATCTCGCGAAACTCACAAATTGGGTTAACATATCTTGTCAACCTTGATTATTCACTTGATATTGAGTGTTAACACATTTACACTCTGTATGATGATGTCCTCTCATATATGATGTTTTTTGATAACAACAATTAAATAATTCTAAATAGCAGAGATATCTCAAATAGAACATTATAATACAACATTCTCTATTATACTCATTCTTATATATATAACGGCTATCTCACAATAGTGTTACCATTGTCGTAATATCAATTCCCTACGGAGATATAGAGTGTTGATAAGTAATGGCCAGATGGGTAGCTCACTCTCACACGTAATCCGAGTATTATACATATTACGATTGCGAATACACCTAAAATATCTTCTTTCGTTTTATTCACGTATAGCATATTATTAAAAATTAATATTTCTTTTATGTCTTTATGCAGCAGAAATTTTCTATTGTCATATTGTTGGTTAACTCTCAGTATCTTAAATTACTCAATTGATTGGGTAGATGTTCGAATAGATACTAACTCACAGAATCACTGAGAAATAGTAGACCGTATCGAGTAATACAAAATTCGAAGGCTGAGTACGAAATATTTGCGGAAAACTCCCAAAACGTCCGACAGCGTTCCATTATTTTCTTTATTTCTTATTTCCAATGTATTTCCCCATTACAATGACAGTAATTTAAAATAAATCAAAGCATTGAAGGATCTGATTAATGATAACACATTATTAAAATTTTCTTGTTTTCCTTAAGCATAATAAGTCTGGAGAAAATCAAACACTCCATTTTAATTTAATTTTTTTAATGTACCTGTTATCTCATTATGCAATGAATTACTATATCTGTTATAATTTTAGGCAATGATAAATTCAGAAAAAATACGAATGAATAACTCTCTTTTAAAGAACTTCGTACGTTCTAGTTCTAAATATATAATGATCTACAGTACATCTCAAATCAAAACAATCTTACTGTGGTTACAGAATAAATATGTACAACATATATATCTCTTATACTGCGGGTATATAAATTATAAGTGTAGATACTTTCCCATAGTAGGTTATCAGATACTAAACGATAGCGTCTTTAAGTCAATTGAATATGAATTACTTTCTTTAATTATATATATTTTAGGTAACTAACATAATACGTACATATATATACTATATAATATATATACTATATATATACCCGTGATATATATATATAGTTCAATAACTAGTAATATATATATAAAAATATCTGATTGAGTATATATATATATATAAATATATATAAATAGCGTATATATATATATATATATATATATATATATTATATAATTTTTATTTTAATTATTTATATATATATATATATAATACTTATATATATATATATTATATATAATATATATAATATAATATATATATAGTGGGATAGATATGAATAGTGATAGGTATAGTAGTGATATATGGATATGGATATATATATATAGATTTTACAAATGAATGAAAAATAAGGCACCATTATATTATCTCTACCGAAAATGAAACATTTAATTTTTTTTCGAAAAAAAAAAAAATATTTTTAGAAATTATTTTTTTGGAAAATTATAAAAATCTTTAGAAAAATAAAAAATATTTCAAAAATTATTATTTAAATAAAAAATTAATTAATATTTATAATATTATTAATATACTATTAATAATACAAAAACCTTTTATTTAAATAAATTTTTACTCAAATAAATTAAAACAAAATAAATAAATAAAAAAATATAAAATGAAAAAGAAAAAAAAAAAAATAAAAAAGTTAAAAAAAAAATAAAAAATAATAAAAAAATAAATAAAAAATAATACCTAATAAAAAAATAATGAAATAAATTTTAAAGATTTAAAAATTTAAAAAAAAAAAAAAAAAAATATTACATAAAATTGTTTTTTAATATTTTTAAAATTAGGCACTTGATTTAAAAATGTTGATAAAATTACTTTTGTAGATTCATTTTTTTTATTTTCTTCTTATATATTTTGGTTTATAAAATAATTCTTTTTCTGTAATGACAGCATGAAGTTAATTTTTTTCTCGTATATATATTATATATATATATATATATTAATATATATACATATATATATAGATAATATATTCCTATATATATGGTATAATAAAATATATATATATATAATTATTTCTATATGGTGTAGATACATAATGTATGTATTATTACATGTATAATATAATATTATATATATATATTATATATATATAAGTTATATATGATATTATATATACTATATATATTATAGCTATATAGTATATACTATATATATTAGAGATATATGTAACAATTGTATAATATATATATATTAAAGAGTACACTAAATATACCTAATATATATATTTATATATAAATATATATCCCATATATATAACCTATATTATATATATATTATTTATACTTACCTAATATATATATATTATATTATATATATATATATATATATATAACTATATATTATAATTATGTATATATAATGATATATAATATATACTCAATATATATATATAATAAATTATATATAGCAAGGAATAAATATTATACTATACATATATATCTATATAATTATATTAATTATATAGTATATTCATTAAGGCTTGTAATTCTTATATTTAAATCTTTGGTGCTAAAATAGTTTTCAATAAAACTTCATAAAAACTTGAAAACTTTTTATATAATCTTTTATATTTTATAATATATATATATATTTATATTAAATATATATAATTATATAATAAATATATATATTAATATATATATTAATTTATTATATTATATATATATAATATTATAAGTTAATAAATATATATAATATATATATATATATATATATAATAATATGGGGAGGGGGTGATTGAAGGGAGGCGTGAGCTATAAGGGGGGTATATTATTTATCATTATAATTCAATATATATTAAATTTATATTACTAAAACTGCATAATATATAAAAACTATTATTTAATTCTATAAATCTAAAAAGCAAATGTTTTTTTAAATACTATTTTATCAATTTAAAAATTGTTATATATTCAATTAACTATTTGCATAAATTTATCCTGACAAAAAACTCTATATAAAAAAATATATTATAAAAATAATTATTTGAGTTTCTAAATATAATTTATTTCAGTATATATTCTCTTCTACTCTATTTATTAATTTTATTATTATTATTATTATTATTATATTTATTATTATTTATTATTATTATTATATTATTTATTAGTTATTATTATTTATATATTTATCTACATTCAATTATATTATTATTATTATTTTATATTAATTATATATCTATTACTTATTATTATATATTATCTATTTTCTCAATATTGGTTATATTTACTCTTTTAATTCATCTCCCTCCTTTTATATAATAATAGAAATAATAAATATTATAAAATAATACTTATATAATTATATATTAATATTATTAATAAATATATTATATACCTATTAATATATATATATATAATTATATATATATATATTTATAATACTATGCCTCATATATATATATATAAAATATATATAATAGTATATATATATAATCAGTCCAGAGGGTCTTGTTCATACTGAAACATCGTTATGGCAATCAACAACGCCACCTATGAGCCTTTAACAAACCGAATTTAAAGGCGTGACTTTTATCTTCCCTTCTGGACGATTAAACCTTGCCTTTATGTGAGTCCTACTGGGGTGATCACCGAAGAAGATTATATAATTCCAACGGGCATTGGCAGGCGATTGTCAGAAAAATTGGTTTGTATTGGAGATTTTTCTTTGGGCATCTACATAACTTACATACAGTACATACAATTACATACATATGCACAATAACACCACCATGCATACATCACCATCGTGACAGCAGCTTCCACTTCTTCCATTACATACATACATACAGCACAAATCTATATACAAAATTACTATACAATGGGCAAATCATACATACTCAACATACATTAACAGACATACATACAAAAGAAAATCTGAAAAACATGCATACAACATAATACTGACCACACATAACCATACAACATCACAAATCATACATACATCACAATTACAAAATAAAATCTGACACTTTCTATTACTCATACTTTCCGAGAAACATTACAAAATACAAGATAACATACATACATACACACAACATAAATCTGTACCCACAGACACTACATACATACATTACTACATACACATACATACATACATAATAACATAGATTACATACATAAAAGCATCTAAAGCTACAATACTATTGATTATTATTGTCTACGACTCGCAAGTACATACATACATACATACATACATATTGCTTTCTTCAATCTTCCACTAATCCAATATATTTTTTTTAAAATCACGATATTACGTTTGTGTATATATGCATCATTGCATATGTATATTATGTTTTAATATATATATTACTATATATGTAATTAATACTATATATACGTTATATGTGAAAGGATAGTAATAAATTTTATATGAATTCTGATGATGATGCTAATAGCGTCTAAATAGATATTATCGAAAATATTTATATATATTGTATACGTATACATAAAATCATAAATATATTACTACATTTTTATAATATATTCAAGGGGCAAAATTCTATTGTTATCTTATATACATTACCATAAATATAACGCTCGCAGTAAATAATACTGAGGATAATAATCTATATATAATAAATATAGTCAATACATATCGTATCTAACCGATAATAACAAATATATATAAAATAGTTATAGATAATATTACTATATATATCTATATTATATATAGTTATATTATAATGAACCAGTCACTTGAATATATATTATGTATATTATATATAGTATATATATATTATATATAATATATATAATATATATATATATATATTATCAGACATCATCATATGGAACTTCGACCGATATATCTTTAATATATAAATATTATATAATTATAATATATATAAATAATATGAATATATAAATAATAGATAGAATATATTATTAACTATATATTATGTATATATATAATACTTATATATATATATATATATATATATTACTTATATAATATAAATATATATATATCATATTTAAATACATAAAATTTCTATGCGAATTTTAGCCCTGGTATACTCTCATGTTATATATAATACCCTCACATATACTTATATATATATATATAATATATACTATATATATCCTAAATTAATACTGTAAGATTTTGACTAGGATATAATAGTATTAAACATAATAATAATAAGTTTTATATATAACTCAATAAAAATTTTGTTCAATCATCTATCAATATTTTCTCTACAAATCTCAAACATAGAATATATTAAAGGAACTTTTATACTATCTTATTGTTCTTTCTTCTATCTATCTCCATAAAGTGTACTCAAAAATTATCTAATAGCTCTGTATTCCAATCAACACGCATTGTGAAGAAGAAACATGAAGAGACGATTAAACGCCTGAAGAATCTTGGAAGACTTAATAAGTTCTAATTCCCTCCACCTTCTTATAGTAGTCATAGCGACACGGCAATTATCTTTCTACAACGCACGCTCCAGCACTGGGAAGGAACCAAATTAGATAAAGAGAGAACCAAGTTATGTCAGAGAGGACAATTGTAATGTTACTTCACCATTAACATATTGAATTTATTTCCTAAAATCTGGCAAAGGATACCCCACACACGC
Organism: Trachelipus rathkii; assembly: GCA_015478945.1. NCBI lineage: Eukaryota > Metazoa > Arthropoda > Malacostraca > Isopoda > Trachelipodidae > Trachelipus > Trachelipus rathkii. The sequence continues at coordinate 1,650 of JABUQX010073692.1, read as the reverse complement.
ACATCACACACGCCACACACACAACAACCACACACAACACACACACACTACCTACACACACACTACAACCTCAACACACACCACTACAGACACACCCTAAACATATATACTATATTATATACTAAATAGTATATATATATTTATATATATTCATATACTATATTATTAATTATATATATATATATATATCATATAATACCCCCCTATATATATACTATATATATATATATATATATCTATAATTATATATATTACTATATACTAATTATATATCCCATATATATTAATATATTATACTATAATATACTATATATATATTCAATATGATATAAACCTATATACTACTTAATATATACTACTTAATATATATATATATACTTAATATTTATACCATATACTCACGAATCATATACTTTCCTAACTACCTAATAAATATATATATATATATTATAATTATAATATATATATACCATACTATTACTCGCATTTAGATAGAGGATACCATTACTATCTCAATTATATCTTACATCCTACTCCCTAGTAAAGGCTCACGACGCCCCTGCACGTCTGCGCGCGCCAACCTCCGCTTCATTGTGTTCTATCGATCACGATTCCCATCCTCCATCAGCTCATCCATTGCAGGCATCCGGGTGTCTTCTTATATTAAATATATATATATATACATATATAATAATATAATAGTATATATATATATATATTATAATTATATATATATATATAATATACTTTAATATATTAATATTTAATCATATTAGAATAATATATATATATTATATATACCCTATATATATATATATATATATATATATCATCATATATATATATATAGAGATTATATACTAAATATATATATATAATAGATTATATATATATTTATATTACATATATATATATTGATATATATAATATTTATATATATCATATACTATATATATATATATATATATCTATATACTATATATATTATATATATAATATATATAATATATTATACTATATCATATATTTAATAAGTGTTCATACTATATTGTCTCGCATGATTTGTGGAGGTAGAAGGCTTTGTTTTTTTTATTATTTATTTATTTAATATAAATAATTCAAAAGAATAAAAAAATTGGAAATATAAATAACAATTTATGACAAAAAAAATCGTTTAATAAACACCTACGATTATTTCACATTAGGGAACGACTCTCAACACCAACATTTATCTAAGCTCCTCACACTCTCTCTCATTGATGGTCTTTATACGTGCATGTCTAAACACTCGGTGTCACAAAGAAGTGAAGAATTTCTTCACAATTTTGTTATAGGTGATGCTTGTACTCGTGATGGGCGATAAGGTTTACTATTAATCGATATATATTTAAAAGATTTAAAGATATGCAATGTATAATATTTAAAAATAGGCTTTGGTACGCTATAGTTAGGTATATATAATCATATATATATATTACTCACTAACCTATTTAACTGACTTTAACAAATTTAAGAGACAAAATTTAAGGTGTATATATAGATCTATATAACTTTGATTGACGTGACTTAAGTATGTCCACTGATGGTTAAGATAATAATGATCTTTGTGTGATAAAAAAGTATATTACTTTAACAATTATCTCAGTTCAC
>JABUQX010073691.1:17500-20000 GCA_015478945.1 Trachelipus rathkii | reverse complement strand
CTCGCCACACCAAAACCCCAATCATCCGCTATATGGTTAGGACCCTCCACGTCATCTCCATATTCTAACACCAATTTCCTGTCACGCCACCTTCAATTCTTCCTAACCCCTCATATACAAATTGAAAAGCCAAGGAGACATAACACAACCTGCTCACTCCGCTATTAATACTAACCAATCACTTTTGACGACACCATTTTTTCTTACACACGCCTCACTATCGTCATTACATACTTTTGATTCCATTCAGAAGCCTATCACCAAAACTATACCTATATCACTAACACTTGCCATAGACCTTCCCTATTAACCTATCATACCCCTGTTGCAAATCCATAAAACCTAAATACAATTTATTCTTCTCTCCCTCATTTTCTCTATCATTTGCTTCAATGTAAAGATTGATCCACACATCCTCTACTAATTCTAAAACGCAACTTGTTCTTCACAATCAGTCCTTCAGTCACTCCGGCGCACTCTTTTGACCAAAACCAGCATATATCTTCCCTACAACCAATAAACTAAATACCTTATAAATTTCTACAGTTCCCTTTATCTCCCTTTAACCCTTATATAAAGGTACTATTACTGCTCTCCTCCAATCCTTCGAAACTACCTCCATAAATGCTTTATTACACAACTTCAAGATCCAATCAATCACCATCTTTGCCTCCGTTCTTGATCATATTACCAGTAATTTCATCTATACTGGCAGATTTCATTCTTCAACTTTTCCACTCTACCCATTACCTCCCTTACTAATACCTCATCCCCAAAATACTATTCCTTCTTGCACCATCAAACCCCACACACAGTCATTATCACCTCATCATTATTGCCAATATTATTTACAGGATTTTTCAAGTGTTCTTTCCACACTCCACTAACATCCATTTCATCAGTTACAAAAACACCATCCTATTCATTATTCTAAGCAGGTTCCCCTTATTCTAATCTTTAACCTTTCGCGCTTCCTTCCATAAAAAGGCTTCCTATTCCCTTGTATGTCCCCCATTTCATCCTCTTCCAAACTGTTCATTTACCTCTTCTTTCTCTTACGTATGCATTTTTTAGCATTCCTTTTTTCCCTTATATAAATTCAAGCATTCTTTCTTTTAAACGTTAATCATTTGCTTTTTAGACATTCAACCACGCTTCTTTTTTACTTTTAAACTCTTGCATCACCTCTTCATTCACCACTCACTATTATCATTCTTACTCCTACTTTAGCACACCCACCTACTTCTTTTGCACTGCTAACAATTGCTTTCCTCATTATGCTTCGCAGATTTATTCAGTTCAACTTGTTCACAAGTTTTCAACTATTACTTGCGAGCGTTCTACATTACTTATCCTTATTTACCTTGTCACTAAACTTCTCACTCTTAATTTTACCCCACTTCCTCCGTATCACCTTCCTCTCATCCAAGTCCCCACTAAACTTAATATTACATTAGCAAACATTAATGATCCGAGTAATCCCATTCCTAAGACCCCTCACTGATTTAACATCAATCACATACTTCAACATTTCTCCCTTCTTCACCAACACAAAATCAATCATACTTTTCAACATTCGAAACCATCTCTACCTACACCAACTCATAATACTTATGGATACTCTGTGTTTAAAAAAAAGTATTACTTACCACACATACCCTTCTCCTCACAGAATTCAATCACCTTCCTACCATTTCCATTTTCCTCCTTGGACAGCCCCAAACCACCTGTTATTAACCGTCCCTTTTTTGATCATATATATAATATATATATATATATAAATATATATATATATATTATATATATAATATAATATACTATACATATATATATATTAATATATATAATATATATTATATATATATATATATATATATTAAATCCGTATATTAATAGTCAAATTAGGCCAGGAAGGGGTATTGGTACTTTACTGTATAATTTTAAAACATCTGTTTATATATATAAGAGCGGGTGGTATAATTTAAAAAAAAACAAAAAAAAACTTTGTTTTTTAAAAAAAAAAACGTGTTTTTTTTAAAAAAAAAAAAACAAAAATTTAAAACCGTTTTTTCACAACCCTATATATATATATATTACGAGTATATATATTAATATATATATATATATATATATAGTTAATATATCATATATATATATATATATATACTATATATATATATTAATATATATATATAATATATATATATATATATATATATTATATAATATAATATATATAGGAACTGCACCCGGTTACCCATTCGGTTCAGCACGAACCGTTGTAACTTATGCACTAAATAGTGAAGCGGTTTAAATTTGGTTGCTCACCATATATATATTATATATATCACATAATATATAATATATATATATATATATATATTATATATATATATCATATATATATATATATATATATATAGTATATCAATATATATATATTATAAATAGATAACCTATAAAATTAGCTTTTTTTCTATTTTCTTTCAGATCTTGCACC
>JABUQX010073691.1:0-15000 GCA_015478945.1 Trachelipus rathkii | reverse complement strand
ATCGTTTTCCGAACTCGATCAGGCTAACCAATATATATAATAATTATATATATATATATATATATATATATATATATATATATATATATATATATATATATATATATATATATATATATATATATATATATATATATATATATATATATATCAGAGGGACTCCTATCATTCGGGCTGCTGCGGGCTTGCCCGAGTTAACATACCTAGAAACGATCCGATTTTCTTCAGAATTTCATAAAGTTACGATGAAATTCTCTTATATTTAGAAAATTGTCCATATATGAAAGAAAATATTGCATAATAAATATAAAAGACTATTTAAAATATAAACAAAAACCTAAGAATCGTTGCCATTGAATAATGCTATTTTTATAAAACGTGACGGCTCCGCTGATCCGAAATAGCAGAGTTAAAATTTTTTAGACAGTGTACACTATACACATTCGCGAATTTAATTTTTTACGTTTATTTTTTTTCTATGAATCTAATAAAACACTTTTTATTTAAAAAAAATTAAAATAAACATTAATTTGTTCTTAATGCACATTTCAGATACCAAAATTTAATTAATATTTGAATTCTAATACTTCAATGAAGAAAACTAATTTGAAATACTATAGTTAGCCATAAAATTTAATTTCAGAGTAAAGAAAACTTTTTTAATTAGCAATAACTCATGTGAATATAATTTGGTGTTTAAATATATATATATATATATATATATATATATATATATAATATAATAATATATATATAATTATATATATAATTTATTATTATATATATATATATATATATGAGTTCCTTGGACAAAAAAGTATGAAAGTTGTTGACACAGACCACGTGAGTGCGAAGACTTCTATTGTTGAGTTTATATCACGATTGGAGGCTCAACTTATGAGATAAGTAATCTCTCTTTGCGATCACGCTCTACTTAAAGACAAATCGAACTTACGATCATCTTTATGACGATCATCTTTATGGCGATCATCTTTATGGCGATCATCTTTATGACGATCACCTTTATGGCGATCATCTTTATGGCAATCATCTTTATGACGATCATCTTTATGACGATCACCTTTAGGACGATCACCTTTATGACGATCACCTTTATGACGATCACCTTTACGACTATCATCTTTATGACGATCATCTTTATGACGATCATCTTTATGACGATCATCTTTATGACGATCACCTTTAGGACGATCACCTTTAGGACGATCACCTTTAGGACGATCACCTTTATGACGATCCCCTTTATGACGATCACCTTTACGACTATCACCTTTATGACGATCATCTTTATGACGATCATCTTTATGACGATCACCTTTATGACGATCATCCTTATGACAATCATCTTTATGACTGTTGCCTAAGTGCTCTCAAATATGTTCGCGGTAATAAGGTCCCAGAATATCATTTGGGTGATCTTGGCATTGGCACAGAATTATATTTTTATTTTCAGTCGAAATATTTCATCAATAATAATAATAATAATAATAATAATAATAATAATAATAATAATAATAATAATAATAATAATAATAATAATAATAATAATAATAATAATAATATTGAAAGATAGTCTTTAGAACAGAGGTTTCTTATCCTTTTTTGTCCACTACCCAAAATCAACAAGACGATCACCTTCGTGATTCATGGGTCGGCCGAGCACCGGAATTTTGCGCACCGCACCGCATCGTACTAGAGTTAAAGCGCACAGCGCGCACCAAAAGTTATTTTAGCCGTACCGCGCCTCTATAATTTTAAAATCGCACCGCACCGGGACAATGGGACTGTGCACCGCGCCGCACTGCGCCCCGGTGCGTCGGTCAACACTACATGGGTCTATTTTGAAATAAAAAATGGTTGCTTAATTAATATAAATTAGTTTAGCAAATTATTCACAACGCAGAGTGTAAAAAAAATACTATTTAATTTGTATAAATTTTTGTTTTTACACGTTGCAAACACGAAAAGTTTCAAAATTTAGAAATAAAATATATATATATATATATATATATATATATTAATATATATATATATCATATATATATATATATATATATATATATATATTAAATCTATAAATATATATATAAATATATATATTTAATATATATATATATATTATGCGCAATTCAGAGAGTTCTTTGGGAGGGCTGTGTATGGTCGATTGTGTGTGTTTTGTTTGTGAGGCTGTCTGTTTGAATGACTGGACAGAGAAGATGTAGGGGTGGGCGTCAGGCTGGGGTTCTCTATTGACTTTTGCTAACGTTCGTGGCCTCAAAGCTAACATGAATCTGTGGAATATCACCTCGCTTAACTCTCTACCTAACGTTTTATTATACTGTCTGGAGCACCCAGCTAGCCAGGGATTCTTTTTCAAATAAACTAATATCTCCAAACTATAACCTTTTCTATAATTTCAGACTAAATGGTGGAGTCTGTGCCTATATAAACATAAACACTCCTGTAACACGTCTTGAGAATCTTGAATCTCCTAATTTCGATGTTCTGTGGCTTAAAATCTTTCTCCCCTACTACTACCATTATCTTGTGTTTCTGCTACTTCTCCCCCCAAACGGAACAGATTTTCACCTCCTTTTGAATATCTTACTACTTTCATGAGGACTTGTTACTCGTTCCCCATCCAGCAATTGCTGAGATCATCCTATTTAGGTGATTTCAACGTTCATCACACTGAGTGGTTGGCGCTCACTTCATACTGAATGCAGGAGGAGAGGAGCTCCAAAAAACATTCACGTATTCTCAACGACCCTGGGAAAACAGTTAATTAAAAAACCTTACACACATACCAGATTCGTCCTAACCATTTCTGAACAGCTTGATTTTATGTTCACCACTACTCCTTCTCTGATTATAAATAACACCATTTTCCCCTATTCGGTAATTCTGGCCACAATCTTGTAGCTCTGAATTTACATTGTCTTTCTCCAGTAGCTCCACCATGCACTAAGTATTTCCTGGCACTTTAATCGGAAGCTAATGGGGGGCGTTGGTCGTTTCTTTGCTAACTATTCTTGGAACGAATCTTGTTTTGACTCGGAGAACGCTTCGGTCACCGCTGAAAAGTAGGGGCCGTAATCGTTGAGGGTATGAGCGGGTTCATCCGATTCTTTCAACTAAATCTTTTATTTCCACATTAAATCCATGCGTTCGATGCAGGAATTGTTCTCGCTCCATTCAGTGAGAGAGACATTTGCTGTATTCGGGCATGGAAAAACCTCTCGCATTCTCCTATCACTCTACTAATTTCCATTCTGCTCGGAAATTCGTTGCAGGGATATTATTCGACAGGCTGATCGCGCTTTCACTAAAAGGAAGTGTGCTTATTTCCTTGGTTGACTGATATAAATTTCTAGCAGCGAAAAACATCTCTAATAACTTTTGTAAATCTGCCTTTCCTCCCTTTATTCGCTCTGACGGATTTGTAGCTAACTCTCCTACTGAAAAGGTTAATCTCTTCGGCCTCCTTTTTTCATCTAATTCTACCCTGGACGATTCCGGCATCCCTCCTCCCGCTTCTCCTCCTCTCAGGTTTCCTATGCCTCTTCCCGTGATTACGCATGATCGGGTGTATGGGATTCTGAGATCTATGAGTGTCAGGAAGGCTTGTGGCCCGGATGGTATTCCTCCCCCGTGTTTTGAGGAAGTGTGCTTCTGAGATGGCGCCTGTACTCGTTCAACTCTACCCTCTATACCTTAATGCTTCTACTCTCACTGCTGGAAGCACGCATATGTCCAACCAATCCCGAAAAAAGGCAGCCGCTCTGATCCTTCTAACTATCGTCCTATAGCTCTCACTTGTATTCTATCTAAGATCTTTGAAACTCTTCTTAACTCTCATTTCCTGGATCATCTGGAGTCTCATTCCCTTTCTATCAGATCATCAGTATGGCTTTCGACGCTCGAGGTCAACTGTTGACATACTATCCTATCTTACTGATTTATGATGGTCTTCTGCCCTTAGGGACTATGGGAGTCTTTGGTGGTGGCACTCGATATATCAAAAGCTTTTGATCGAGTATGGCATGGGTCACTACTCTCTAAGCTCCCTTCTTTTGGGTTTCCTCATCTCTTTGCTTACTCTTGTCAGTTTTACTCTCTTGGGTCGCTCATATCAGCACTCGATTGATTGGAGCGACTTCTTCCTCTTTCCTGTTTAAATTGTGGTGTTCCTCAAGGTTCTGTTTTATTCTCCAACTTTATTCTTACTTTCATCAAACGATCTCCCTTCAGCGTGTTTGATTCTCAAACATCTGTTCACTCTTATTTGCTTGACGATGAATCAAACTCTCCATTCTTCCACTCATTTCAAATCTGGCTCCCTCTTTTGTATCTAGAGTTGGCCTCTCGTCTTCAGCTTTCCGATTCTATTCTTGCCGACCTGCGATGGGTATTTTTCCCTGTGGGGTCGCCACAACCTTGTGAAATTCAACTCTTTAAAAACTCAACTCCTTCACATCTACCTCTCAAAAACACCTCCCAACTCTACTATCTCCTTCGACGGTTCTAACGTTCTCACTGTTGACAAACATAAACATTCTTTGGTCTGAACATAAACAAAAAAATTATCTTGCAAACCTCATATCAGCCAACGGGTTGCTAAGGTGGCCCTCAAAGAAACTGGAGTTCTGTTCAGGTTCGGGATAATTTTTCTTTCTCTGCATACCTACCCAACTTATATATGGGCCTTATTCGTCTTTGTATGGGAGTACTATTCTCACATTTGGAGGGGCTCCGGCTCCACCTTTCTGGATGGAGTTGAGTCTAAAGCTAAGAGACTAATTAACTGTCCCCTACTTCTAACTCTCTTGACCCTCTATCTCTGCGCGTGAACGTTGGTGACCTATCTCTTTTCTATAGGTACCTACAACGGTAGATGCTCAGAGGAGTTGGCCGCTAGCATTCCACCTCCATTGCGTCGCCCTCTCAATACACAAGGGGTGCCATGCTCTCGCATGCATTTTGCGTGAGCATTGAAAATCCCAGACCTCGTTGTTGTGCCTTCTTTTCAGCCACTTCTGTTCTGTGGAACCCTTGCCATACTTTACTGTTTTTCGATACTGTATTTACATCTTCCCTGCTCCTTAAAACCATGTCTGGCGCACACCTGAGAGATTTTGCGTTAGGCTGGGCTTGGGTGCGGCTTTCCGGTATTTTATTTCCTGGCCCCTCCTTGAAAAGGGCCCCAGCCCCGGAGTGGTGGTCAATTTCTGTAAAAAAAAAAAAAAAAAAAAAAAAAAAAAAAAATATATATATAATATATTTTAGATGAGAAACTAAGAAGGCTACCCAATTTTGGAAGCCCCGACAACCCAAATTTGGGTTAAGGTTATGAACTCATGCTTTAGAGTTTAGAGTATGTAAAAGATCAACCAACTTTTTTTTTTCCTTTGACCCATCCCAAGAAGAATAAAAGAATTTTGGATGCGTTCCACGAAAATCTGGATTTACATCCCGCTTAAACGAGATTTTTAGATAAATGAAGATTCTTGATTTTTGTGGAAACGCTTCGCTCTAACAAATGGTCAGCTGACAAAATAAAATATATGTGTTATCTAATTTTGGGACTTATCCCAAAGGGTCGACACAACATCAAAAAATTTTCCGGTACAGCTCGCCGCAGGCGTTAGGATACGTTAGGTTAGGTTAGGTTACGTTACGTTTTGTTTGATTCGTTAGAGAACCTCAAAATAACCAATTTTTTTTTTTTTTACATATGTCTAGTTTGTCTACCCATTTTCCTGTCAACAACCATTTGTGTATAGGTCCCTAATTTTATCGTAGTATCTATCAATTAATTAATTTAATGAATCGAATAATTAAATTAGTATTAAAAAAAAAACGGGTTGAAAAATCAAATAAAACATGCGACAAAGAGGATATTTAAAAATCTTTGCGAACAACAATTATTAAAGTTATTATAACATGAAATACGAGAAATTAAATAAGCAAATTCGTTATTATTTACCTTATAATTAAACTTTATTATCAAAAACTGCTAAGTAATGTCATGCAATAAATTTATTAAAATTGTATTTGCGTAAGAAGGTTTATAAAACGTGTTAATATAAAAATCTAACTCCCCATTGTTTGTTTATATCACGTGACAATTCAAGATTGTCGCACACAGTAATAAATTTATTAAAATACAGAAGGTCAGATAGGTAGGGAAATTATCGGGCAAATTGGGAATATCCTCTTCAAAATTCAAATTTTCCAACGGCTGTTGTGTGCGGTGCTTTTCGGTGCCGTGATTTGAACGCATATTTTGGTACGGTCCTGTAGAGCTCACAATTTCATTGTTCCAAGAGAGGTGTTGTACGTTGCCAAGAAAATAGCTGGTGGTGTGGTGCTTGTGCCTGACCTCCTGGTGCTGTTGGTGCGGTGCAGAAAATTCCTATGCTTCTCCAATCCTACTGTAAAGAAATATGTATCAAATTGATTGATTATATGTTTTTAGTTGCAATACGTTTGAGTTGATTTACTGTTGAGTAAATAATAATATTTAATTTGCGCAATATTTCAACCTACAAATTTTAAAAAGCAATTTGTTGCACACATTTTTATGAGTATTGTAAAGTGTGCCAAACTTATTTTATTTCCTTCTTACGAAATGCGTATCATTGTCAGAATAAATAATAAATCAGTCAGTATAGTTTAAGGTTGTCCGAGATGCGGTGCGGTGCGTTTTGTGCTCATTTTGACGTGGTGTGGTGCGTGGTACGTTTATTTTTATGTGTGGTGCGCCCATTTTGATGCGGTGCTTGGTGTGCACATTTTTATTCTGTGCAGTGCGTGGTGCTCTCATTTTGATGCGATGTGGTGCGTGATGAGCTCATTTTGCTTTTGTGCGGTTGATGGTGCTCTCATTTTGGTGCCATGTGGTACGTAGGGCTTATTTTGATGCTATCCGATGCATTTTTTGCTCATTTTTGAGCGGCGCGGTGCGTGGCGAGCTCATTTTTTAGCTATCGCACCTGCTCCACCAAATTTTTCTACTCCACCCCCGCAGGCCTGGTATTTACCTGTGTAACAAATTTGTGTCGTCAGGACCTCTTATCCAGCTCTTAAGTATGTCAAATATTTTTATTGACAGGAGCACATATTCGCAGAATTTAATTAAGGTTTGATAGAATAAACCTCGCTTCAGAGCTCAAACCGCAGGAGTTGTGCTAATTACCATTGAAGCGGTGTCGAACTTCGAACCCCTGTGCGATACGATTTATATACGAGTAATATATATATATATATATATATATATATATAATATATATATATATATAAATATAAATATATTTATATATATATATAATATATTATATATTATATATATATATATATATATATATATATACAGTATATATATATATATAATATTATCATATATATATATATTATATATATATATATATATAATATATAGTATATAATATATATATATATATAAATATATATTATATAGTATATATATTATATATATATACATATATTATATATATATTATATATATTAATAGATATATATATATATATATATATATAATATCGGGAGAGCGGAAAATTTTTTAAATACAAATTTTTTTTAAAGTTTAAAATCAATATTTTAATTCTTTTATTTTTATATACTATTTACAATTGTATTATGCTTTTTATAATTTTTTTTTTTAATGATATCGAAGCACAAAAATATAAAATCTTTTCCCACAAACGCGATCTTTCGCTTCAATATATATATATATATATCTACCGATATTATTATATATATATATAATATATATATATATATATATAATATTATATATATAATAATATATATATGTGGATATGTATATATGTGTTCTCTATATATTATATATATATATATATATTATATATATATATATATATATAATATATATATATATATATATATAATATATATATGTGTATAATATTAGATATGTGTTCTCTATATTATATATATATATATATATATATATATATTATAATAATTATATATATATATTATATATATATATTTTTTTTAATGTATATTATAAACACATATATATATATATATATATATAATATATATATTATATATATATATATATATATATATATATATATATATATATATATATATATATATATATTTATATTTATATATTATATATATATTATAATATATATATTTTTATATTATAATAATATATATATATATATATAGTAACGAAGTGTGTCGGTGAGGTATACATTCCATTCTGCTATTCCTTGAACTAAAAAGTTGATAAACTTGTGTAATTCAGAATTTCGTTGTGTTCAAATACAAAAATGTCTTGTGCTTTTATACATTTAATTCCGGAATGACAAAAAATCGGCTCTTCCAGATCTTAAAAACTCTCCTCACTTTGACATTTTTCAATTTTAAAATGTCAACTCCAGCTTTGCATCTTTCTCTCTCCCTCCACTTGTATCTCTGTCGGTAATACTGCGGGCTTAACTTCTGCTAAAGCTGAACTGTTTGTTCAAATTTTTCCCTCTAATTCCACTCTAGATGGTTCCAGAGTTATTCCTCCTCTCTGTCTCATTTCAACTTATTAAAATGTTATTTCTGCACTCTCTGAACTTAACACTAAGATGGTGGAGATTGCTGAAGTTATCCTTCCAGTGGTCATCAGAAATTGTGCTTCTGAGCTTGAATCCTGTGTTGGTAAACTGTTTCCTCACTGCCTATCAACTTCAACCTTACCATCCTGCTGGAAGAGTGCATTCACCCAGCATGTGCTGAAGAAGCGGAACCCCCCAGTCAACAATCCAACTAACGTCCTATCGCTTTAACCTCTGTTCTTCCTAAAGTTTTCGAATCCATTCTTAACAATAAGATTTAGAAACATCTTAAATCTTCTAATCTTATGTCTGATTGCCAGTATGTCTTCTGCAAGGAGAGCTAGACTAAAGATTCTTTCCTTCCTCTCTGACTTTTAGTCCTCTGCTCTTCCGCATTTTGCGGAATCTTTTTCTGTGGCGCTAGACATAACGAAGGCTTTCGATACAAAGCTTTTCGAGCAAAATTTTAATTTCTAAACTTCTCTCTTTCGATATTTAACCTTCGATTTGTAACCTTCTCTTGAATTAAGTTCCAGTCGGTCAATGACTGCTCTTGTGGATAAACCACCATTTATCATTTAAATCTATCCATAGTGGTGTTCCTCAGAGTTCTCTTCTATCCAACCCTTTTTTTTCTATCAACACTTTTTTTTCTACCTAATCATTCCATTAATTACTTTAATGAATCAAATAACTTAAATGAAGCAAATAAATGATGCTAGGAGGGTCTTTGATATTTCTCGTACCTATAGTTGTGTTAAAGAAAACATGGTTATTTTCAATGTCTCTATCAATAACTCTGTTTCTTAGTTTATCATCTTGGACATAATCTTTCACACAACTATAATATCTTCATTGAAAACAACAATTTTAACCTCCTCCTGTTCTTAATATTCTCGGTATTTTCTTTTCTCGTGATTTTTCTTAGGAAGTTCACAATATGTTCTTTCTAACATGCTTCTAGTTTAGTTGTATGTTCTGAGGAGCCTTTGCAACTTGTCAACACCCCAGTTGCTAGCTCTGCATAGGGGCCTTCTTCTCCCTTGTACGGAGTATGAATCACATTTCTGGGATGGTTCCACACATATTGCTCTCCTTCAAAAAGTGAAATCTAGGGCTTGTTGACTCGTTAACTCTCCTCCTACTCTCACTAACTCTGTCCAATCTTTCTATCCATCGAACTGTTGCGTAACTCCTTATGCTATTGTTATTACAATTGACATTGCTCTCTCTTCTGAATTTTACAGTTTTGTACCTCCTTCTGTGAGGAGAGCTCCTGCGACTCTTATTAAGACACAATCATCCTTTTCCGTCCAACTCTGTGACCCAGACTTAACTGCTATGCTCAATCTTACATGTACTCCATTGGTAAAGTCTGCAACACGCACACTCTTTTTATCCATTTTTCTAACTTCCTTTGACTTGAAAATTTCAAGCCTCGCTTATCGGCGGAGCATGTCAGGCCTTAATTTGACCAAGGTTTACAATTTCTCCCAGACATCGGTGGGATTTGGTAAATCTTTTTCACACTATATATATATATATATATATATATATATATATATACATATATATATATATAATATATATATATATATATATATAAAATATGTTTTATACTTTTTAATTCAGAAAATAAAAATATATATATATATTATATTATATATATATAATATATATATATATAAATAATATATATATATAAAATGATAATATATTAATATTATAATATAGTATATATAATATATATATATATATATTATAATATTTATAATATATTATATATATATTATAATATATATATTTATATATAGATTTTTTTATATACTATATATATATATATATTAGTAGTATTCGCCAGTTTGACCGGTGACAGCTTTTTCTCAAAAAGTATAAGAGATATAGGTCTGAAACTTGGAATATAATCTATATATGGGATAAGCTCGAATCCGCTGTGTAATTTTCAAGTCTGTAGGATGTATATAGAAGGTGGTCACCCCGAGGGTGGACACCGATATTGTGTTTACGCCTTTGTTGCTTGATCTGCGTGAGTGAGTTTAGGCCTAACGAGCGTTTGGGCGACCGAGCACCTGGAGGTCAAACAGACCGAAGGTCTGTATTGACCGACAGGACACAGGACCGCACGCGCGTGCGCATGCCATACACAATTATTATTATTATTATTACATCGAAGATTCGATTTCCGAAGGAAATCGAATCTGAGTCGAAAAACGATCCCTGTAAGGGATCGTTTTTTTACGCACTCCGCCTTTGGATTCCGCCGAGGTTTCTTCTTCGCATCCGGTTCTGGTGTATATAATAATCTACATGGGTTAGAGTTAACGTATCGCTATCAAACTTGGTATATGTTCTATGAAGGTGATAAACTGATCCCATGCGAGTTTTGGTGCCCGTAGGTCACCCCTAAGGGGGTGTTTCCCCCGTAGTAGTAACTGTACAGTTTGAGCTCCCTCAGCCTTTTCGATATGAAGGAATAGAGTTATAGGTCTGAAACTTGGAATATAATCTATATATGGGTTAAGCTCGAATCCGTGTAATTTTCAAGTCTGTAGGATGTATATAGAGGGTGGTCACCCCCGAGGGTGGACACCGATATAGCGCTTACGCCCTTGTGGCGTGATCTGCGTGGGTGAGTTTAGGCCTAACGAGCGTTTGGGCGACCGAGCACCTGGAGGTCAAACAGACCGAAGGTCTGTTTGACCGACAGACACAGACAGAGCGCGCGTGCGCATACACAAACACATTACTATTATTATTATTACGTCGAAGAAGTGATCCCCGAAGGGGATCACTTCTGAGTTGTGTTTTAAACCCTTTTGCGCCTGCGTCCGCGACTCCGAGTCCGCACTGCACTGCACTGTACCGCACCGCACCACACCGCACCGCACCGCACCGCACCGCGCCGCCGGCTCCGTCATATATCTATATAAGTTAGAGTTATCGTATCGTGATAAAATTTGGAGTGGTGTTAGATAGGGAGGTAACCTCAATGTATACAAAGTTACGTCCCACTGGGTCCCCCCGAAGGGGGACCCCACCCCCATTAAAAAATCGAAGTGTTCGTAGAAGGCTGAAATTTGGAGAAGATGATTCAGAGTTGAGTTTCTAGAAAGAATTAGTATAGGAATCTGAGGAGTTGGCTCCGGCACCGGTGCTGGAGCCACTACGGTGCCGAGTTAATAAACATTCGTATAACAACAATGTAGATGTACTTTATATATGTTATGGATCTGTAGATTTCGAAAAAATAATGGTTTCAGAACCAAAAAAAAAAAAAAAAAAAAAAAAAAAAAAAAAAAAAAAAAAAAAAAAAAAAAAATAAAAAAAATTAAATAAATAAATAAATAAATAAATAAAATTTCTTACACTTTTTATGTTTATAACTTACAAAAAAAATTAGTTTTTACATACCCTAAAGCAGTAAATCAGTAAATCAAACACAAACCTCTACCTTCCTCGTCACCCTCCCTGTCCAGTTTGTATCTATTGATCTATTGGATTAAGGTCAATTTTTACTAAATTTTCGTGGGTTTTACATACCCTAACAGCTGTAAATCACTTAAATCAAACCACCTCCAACCTGCCATCCTACCTCCCTCTTGACATCTCGTGATTCTATTGATCTAGTTGATTAAGGTTCACATTTTGAGTATCATTTCGATAAACATAACATAAAATCAAGTTCTTTTATACAAACATCAATCAATAAATGGTCAACGTTAACAAAGTTTTCACATTAATTAATAAAACTTACTTAGCATCATCTGAACTACGAATATAACTCAAACAACGACAAACCTGACAATCTTAAACAGGAATAACGGTTAACGTCACAACAGACAGTTCGATACAACCCGTAACAGACAGTAAAAGATACCACTAGCATAACACAAAGACGTACCATATTCACACTTTGTCAAGCAGGTCTCTAACATATCGTTAATTTTACATTAACAGAGTAACATTTAACAAAAATTTATCACAACATTGATTAATTATGCATACTGATCAACGAAATATACTCTTAACATATAAGGTATCCTCATCAAATAAGCTAAACTGACGTAACATGACTTTAAGAAAATAATGTACACAAGACAAACCTAACACTCTTAAGCAAGAATAAGCAGTCCAACATTAACAAAGTTCCAAATTAACAACAGTTAAAGTAACTAACACGGCACACAAAACGTAACCTATTCTACTCTTTCAAGCATATCTCTTCATATTAACGCATAACCGTACCCTACACTGTAAAATCACATAATAAAGCTTACTTTAGCATTCACTGAACTATGAATATAACACCCAACGGACAAACAAAGTTTCACCCTCAACTACAGTAAAGTAACTAAACATAACATCCAAAATCGTAACTTATCACACTTGCGTCATAGCATGTTCTCTAACATAAACAATGTTTAATCGTGCAATGACACTAGTAACACTTTAGCAAAAAATTTACCATAACCTTGCGTAATTATCATACAGACCAATGAGAATATATGCTAAGATAACAAAGTTTTCACATTAAGAAAGCCACCGTAACATGGCCCCGGAACTAAGAATATAGTATATTAACGACAAGCCTGACACATCTTAAGCAAGATTAAACTGTTAACATTAACCAAAAGTTCAAACTTATCAACATAAAAGAGTCAATAAAGCGAACATAAGCGGGAGTAAAAACAAGTTTTCATTTTTATAACATTATTAATTTTCATGAAAAAGATTGGTATATAAATACAAAAAAAACAATAATAAATACATAAAAACATAAGTTTATTTTTAAAATATATTAATTCATCATAATCAGAGAACATAGGATTCAAGTTGGGTACGTTCTATATATCTCTTCTCCAGAGATTCAACCCTTTTTGAAAGGATGTAAGTATAAATGCCTCAGCGGTACTAAACCATTTTTCGGCATATTTGGATTCAGCAGCACTCATTCCTCATACAAGAGAGAAGTAAACTCTTCCAGGCTGATAGTTATTAAAGCATTCCTGTATACTGCATTATATTACGGATAACGCATTTTCGTGTAAATTATCATAGAATTACACCATGTGCTATAATTGATTATGTCATCAAGTATTCAAACATCGTTGAAGATGTATGTTAATTCGTTTTTATTCTTAAGCACGCTGTAATATTTCAAGTGTTCGAACTGTGCTGAAACCCTATACATGTGCGATAGAAGGTCACACAGTCGACGGGTTTCCAATATTGGCGTACCTCAAGGGTTTTAATATTGTCACACGACGAGAACACCACGTCTATTCTATTAGAACCACTTATGTTGTCTTCCCAGTTAGATATTTCACTAAACGTTGATCTTTCGGATAACAAACACTTATCCTCTACCCATGCAGCAGCGATGTCGATAATCTTGATGAACCCCTCAGCACAAACGAATAAAGGTCTATTATTTGACCCTTTGGCAGAAATACAAGCAACGTAAGACTGCCATTTGGTTTACGCTTAAATATAAATGACACATCATTGGGAATAACGAAGCTCCTCGTGAAGATATCAACAACAGGTGTAGAGATGCGAGGAGATGTCATCGTATCAGTACAGTTGAAAAAATGACCTACTGACGGAAATCGCCTTCGTAAACCACCCTTTTCCCTATTGCCTTTCTTTCTTTCAGCCCAAACACCCGACCCTAAACAAGCCTACAACTCACGTAAACGAACCATTACAGTTCAAAAGGTATATATTCTCGGTAGACAACAACAACAACAACAACAACAATAACAACGAACAACAAACAAACAACAGCAACAACTAACAAGTAGCAAGAAGAAGTTCTTATATACCAGCCTACGAATATATGCGCTAACGTAGCATTGTTTTCACATGAATAAAGCTACATAGCATTACCAGAACTAGAATATACTGTTCAATAACAAATCTAACACACGTTACGCTAGAATAACAAACATTAACAAAGGTCCATACTTAACAACGATAAAGTACCTAGCACAGCATTCAAAACGTAACCTATTCACTCTTTTTTCAAGCATATCCTACATCTCAATGTTAATTTTCTTACATTAAACATGATTTTTACGTAGCATTTAGAGTATCATACAAAACATTAAGCATTAGTAAAACCAGGAATATTTTTAGGCTTATCTCTTTTTAGACTACACCCTCCTTTCAGAAAATTTCAACATGAAACATGAAAATGATTTTATGCTTTAACCATTTACATAAAGTGATGCAATACTTATTATATTTATTAAACAAACAGGTAAATCTGGCAACTGCGTATCACACAGAGGTGATTTGACAGCACTGTATAGACTTGAGAGCTGAGTTATATATAAATCAGTGAGCTACT
>JABUQX010073690.1:10000-15000 GCA_015478945.1 Trachelipus rathkii | reverse complement strand
AATATATATATATAACGATAAAAGAAGAAAAGAGAGAGAAGAGAACATAAATATAATATATAATATTACCTATAATATCAAAAGAAAATCATATTCATAAATAACAATTATAATAGATATATATATATAATATTAATAAATATAATTATAAATAAATGAAATAGATAATATAAATAGATAAAACTCGTTTGTATTTCGTCATGTCTTACCTTCAATTGCTTTAATGTTTGTTTACCTGTTTACCTTTATTCCTCTTTTTTCCCCCTTCTCCCATCTTTCCCCCTTCAGTGACCTCTCCCTCCTTCTTATCTTCTTCTTCTTCCCCTTCCCCCCCCCTCCACCTCCCGTTCTCCCTGACGGTCAACCTTCATTCTAATGAATTTCATTAGACAAAATAGGGCGCTCCTTAATCTCCTTAATCCATAATGGCTTCTCATTAATATTTCATTTTGCCAACACAAATTACTCTAAAAGAAAAAAAACAAGAAAAAAAAAAAAAAACAAATTATTAAAAAAAAAAAAGAAAAACAAACAAATCAAAAATAAGACAAAAAAAAATCGACAAAAAAAAACAAAAGTGAAACAAAAACAAAATAATCAAAAAATAAAATAATCAAAAAACAACAAGAAAATAAAGAGCCAAAGAGAGTCAAGAATCAAAACACTACAGACATAAACAACCATAATACAATAACTCAAAACATAAAAAATATCAAGATTTAAGATATCAAAAGAAACTAAAACAAAAATAAAGCAAACAAATAATACATAAAAAAAAACAAAAAAAAAAAAAAAAAAAACAAAAAAAAAAAAAAAACAAAACAAAAAAAAAACAAAACAAAAAACAAAAAATAAAAACAACAAAAAACAAAAAATAAAAGCAAAACAAAAAATAAAAACAAAAGAAAAAATAAAAAAATAAAACAACAGAAAGCAAAAGTAAATACAAAACAAAGAAAAACAAAAAAACAACAAAAAAACAACAAAGACAAAAAAAATAGGAAGGTGACCTAGTAAAAACAATCGATATGGAACAGTGCCTAAATATGGATGCCATTCTAAACTCGGTGCCAACTGTGCCAACAATGTTAATGTAGGTCATCCGGATAACAAAACGGTTTTATTTTTATTATTATTATTATTATTATTATTATTATTATTATTATTATTAATTATTATAATATAGATTAATATTTATTATAAATTTAATATCTAATAATTAATAATTATATTAATATATACTTAATAATATAATAATATAAATTATAATAAGTATATATATTAATAAGGAAAAAATAATTAATATGGGAAATTAATTAAATATAAAGTACTTTTATTTTAGGTAAGTATTTATTATTTCTCGATCATTAAGAATCCATATCATTACTTATTAATTGCAATCTTACATTAATTATTGTAATATTATTATTATTATTATTATTATTATTATTATTATTATTATTATTATTATTATTATTATTATTATTATTATTATTATTATTATTATTATTATTATTATTATTATTATTATTATTATTATTATTATTATTATTATTATTATTATTATTATTATTATTATTATTATTACTTGAAGTGATATGCGTAATTCCGTAAAGTGTGTCACACTTTTTATTTTCGTTTTCAAAATTAAAACAAATATGACAAAAAAAATTTCTCTCTCTCTCTCCTCCTCGTCTCTCTCTCTCCTCTCTCTCTCTCTCTTCCTCTCTCTCTCCTCTCTCTCTCTCTCTCTCTCTCTCTCATCTCTCTTCTCTCTCTCCGTCTTTCTGCTCTCTCTCCCCTCTGAACGAAGCTATCTGATTTATCACTTTGTTCGATTCACCCTTACTTTTTTTTTTTTTTTTTTTTTGTTTCTCAAATGTTGATTTTGCAATTTTTCACTTTTCTCATAATAATAATAATAATAATAATAATATATAATAATAAATAATAATAATAATAATATAATTAATAATAATAATAATAATAGATAAAACTAATAAATAATAATAATAATAATAATAATAATATAATAATAATATAATAAAATGTGTGATAATTAATATGAACCGCGGCAATACAAATTGAATATCCTTACAACGATACACGATAATATAACTAATATAGTATATATTATATACTATAATGATATTATTATATGTATATATATACTATATTAAATATATAATATATTATATATAATATATAATTTAGTATACTAATATACTAATATAATAGGTATATATATATATAGTATATAGTACTATTATATATCCCACTTCTTAGTACATGCAATTTTGTTAAACAGAGGATAATAAGTTAATCCTGCATGCAATAGCCATTCATTGGCTATTGTATAGCACAATAAATTCAATTATATATTTTTTTAAATTCTTATAATTTTAATTTACGATACAATCATTGCTTAAAAGAAGGTTTAGTGGAAACATATAAAAAAAAGCAACAATTTATTCTGGCTATATAATACTCAAAGTCATTTAAATGCCTATATATACCCATCATTGTTTTAAAAAGTTGGAAGTGTACAGTACTATTTGCTACCACATCTTTAGGCAAACCAATCCAAATGTTAATTACATGACTTCTCATGAAATATTTTCTCAGATGTGACAAAATGTTTTCTTTATTATTTTACCTAATGTGATCTAAAGTTCTTTAATAATGGTTCGAAGAAGAGTTGAGATAAAAAAAATAATATCATAATATATCAACCCTCCACCCCCCGCCATAGCCATAAGAAATCTCCTTCAATAGAAAACATAAAACATGCCCATTTCCTTCAATATCATTTTAAAACTCTTATTTGCTAAATCACAGATCATTAGTATCTCTACAATGTACTCTTTCAAACATTTCAATGTGCTTCCTAACTATTGTAAGCACCAATAGGGCTTTCAATTTCTATCATTTTATTACCTATTTCTAAATTCAAAACAATTCTCTTACAATTTCATATGGCTACTATAGTAACCAAACTCAAATTCTTCTCTGTGTCAACAAACTCCAGCCATTTCCTTTTCAAGTTCTAATTAAAATTCCTATTTGATGTGAAATACCTTAAACTTTGGTTGAATTTATCTTAACCAAGACGTTTATCCGTGAGACAGAACCTCAAAATTCCCAACAAAAGTAGCTATACCCAATTTAGAATCACAACCAAATGTTAGAAACCCTATTAATGATTCCTCATAAATATAATTCACGTAGATTAGGAACAAAAATGTACCAAGCACAGAACTATGAGAAACCACACTTTTTATAACCACACATGATCATGATTTATGCTTATTAAATAGTAGACATTATCTTTTGTGACTCAACCAATATTTTATTCTGTCAAAAACCACTCTACCTATAGCAACCATATTGTGGTTATGTTTGCTTCACCCTAACAGAGTTGTTTATCAAAATGCTTTGTTAAAATCTTAATAAATAATTTAAACTTGTTCTCCTTCGTGAACAATTCGTAATTTAATCAACAAATAATAAAGGGCGTATCTGACAAGACTTAAACTATTCTTAAGAATCATATATATATAATCATAGTTATTACTCCTATTATATATATCCCTATCTATACTATATGATGAGTATAGATATATTATATATAAATATAATAATCAATATTAATAATGTCTATAAAATAAAAACAATAATATATATATATTAATAGTATAAATAATATATATAATTTAAAAATATTAAAAGTCAAAGGAAGATGAATACGCAATAATTCTAGATCCGGCACGGAATTTTTTTTTGCTTCCGGCTAATTCCTTTTCCGACCGAGAATTGAAAAATCCAAGTTCCAGTGCACCCACTTATATAGTAATATACCTATAGTCTATATATATTATATATATCATATATATAAATATTATATATATATATATATATATATTATATATATATATCTAGTATATATATTATATTATATATATATATATATATATATATATATACAGTATATATAGTATATACTAATAAATTATATATATATTATATTATATATATATATAATAAACTTATAAAAAATAATATATAATATATATAATATATACTATATATAATATATAATAATATCATATATAATATATATATATTATATATACTATATTATATATTATATATATTATAAAGTTGTAACAAAATTCTATACAATACAATAGATAGAAAATGTGTAAAAAACACATATTAATAACCTGCACAAAAGCAAATACACACACAAACACACATACACACACACGCACACACACACACAACTCATTTCTTGAATGTTAATTTAAAGAAATAAGTGAAGACTGAATAGCAAAGAGGTCCTTTTTACTTGGCTACGAAGGCGTCGTGGGCGTAGCTTCACATAAAATTCTCTTATCAAAGGCAAGAGACAAAAAAAAAAAAAAAAAAAAAAACTCGAAATTTAAACTTGCTTCAAGGACAATTGCATCAAAAGACAAAAATCCACAAACTAAACACAAAACAACAACAAACAACAAATATACTTTCATAAAATTATATATATAATATATATTATATTATATATATATAATATAATATATATATCTATATATATATATATATATATATAATATTATTTATAATATATTATATTAGTATAAATATAAATAATATATATATATATATAGTACATATATTATTAATTATAACTATTATTAGTATATATATTAGTATATATATATATATATTATATATATTATACTAGTATATATATATATATTTATAAAATATATATATATATATATATCTATATATATATATATTTATATATATATATATATATAATATATAATATATATATATATAATATATATAGCATAAAACAACAAATAGCAAGAAAGTTTATTATAACATTTCATAAACATGACTTTTTTTTTATCGCTAGCTCTTCTTTCTCTAGCGTTGAGTATCTTTTCTGTACTTTCTTTCTTTCGTCAGCTCTCCTCTTTTTTTTTCTCTCT
>JABUQX010073690.1:0-2500 GCA_015478945.1 Trachelipus rathkii | reverse complement strand
ATATATATATATATATATATATATATATATATATATATATATATATATATATATATAGTATATATATATATATATATATATATATATAGTATATATATGTATATATATATATATATATATATATATATATATATATATATATAATGGAATCCTTATTTTGTGAGTATTGTTGTTGTAATCTTGAAAATACAAATGCAGTTTTGGAACCAATCAGCGATTAGATCGTTTTCTCGGACCAATCAGAAACAATTGCATCGAAATCCCCAATTGGGAAATACGACTCCTATATCTGAAAGAGGAGAATAACTCCTTCCCTAATCACGGGTCTTGAGAGCCTCTCTCTATTAAGATACACCGATCAAATGGATTCCAAATAGTTGCACGGCGAGAAACACACAAAATTCAATGTCAGGAATCACATTGATTTTTCAAACCCACTAATTTTATGCACCAATATATATATATATATATAAGGTTATAAAAGGTATAAGTATATATATATATATATAGCATATATATATATATATATATATATATATATATATATATATATATATATATTTATATATATATATATTTATATGCAGTATATATATATATATATATATATATATATATATATATATATATATATATATATATATATATATATATATATATATATATATAGCAGTATAAGAAGAAATATATATATATATATATAGTATAGTATATAGTATAAGGTTATTATTATTATATACATATATATATATATATATATACATATATTATTACATATATTATATATATTAATTATATATACATTACATACATATTAGTTAAATATATATAAAGAATAAGGAAATATATATAGGTATATATATATACATATATATTATTATATATATATATACATATACATATTAATATTACTGATATAGAAAGAAGTATATATATATTATTATACATACATATATATATTATTATATATTATATACATATGCTATTATACATATATTATTATTATTGTTATATAATATATATTATATATATATATATTATTATTATTATATATATATATATTATTATATATATATATTATATATTATATATATATATATATATATATTATTATATTATTATATTAGAGTTAATATTATCATATTATTATTATATTATTATATATATACATATATTACATATATATATATAAGATATTAGTTATATATATATATATATATATATATATATATATATATATATATATATACACATATATATATATAGTTATATATATACATATATATATATATATATATATTATTGTTATTATTATTAGTTATTATTATTATTACTTATATATAATATATATATATATAGTAGCAGTTGAGTATATATATATATATATATATATTATATATATATATATATATTATATATATATATATATATATATATATATATATATATATATATATAAAAATATATATATATATAAATATATATATATTATATATATATATAGTTATATATATATATATATATATATATATATATATATATATATATATTTACATATATATTATTATTACATATATACATATATATATATTAAGAGTCCGTAAGATATAAGGTTTGCTATGAGACGCCCGCTAACCCTCCAGGCCTTGCCTAAGAATAAGAGATGAGGCTTAGAGGAGGAGAGGGGAGGAGTAGGAAAAGGAGGAGGAGGAGGAGGAGGAGGAGGAGGAGGAGAGGTGATGCTCAACAAAGTGGAAATTAGGTTTAAAACTGCAAAGGGTGCAGAATTTATTAAGAATAAATACCGTGCATCAGATGAGGTTGGCAATTCCGTGATGGCACCAACCCTACAACCCTACAACCCTCCAACCGGAGGACGTCAACTCCTAAGTGGTGATAGGGAGGGGCAGATAAGGGACTATATTTGGAAGCATCCCCATGGCTAATCGTGGCGTAGTACCCAATTCTGTTTATAATTTTTTTTTTTATATAAGGAAAGTGTTATTTGTAATAGTGTTTTTATGGTGTATGATAAAGGAGAAGTTACTCCAGTGTATGAAGAGAAATGTGCAATGGGTGCCACAGGGGGCAACCACTTACCACTACTACTACTACTACTACTGCACTAGAGTGCCTCAATGGCAAGTTCCCTAACATTCCATATATTCCCAATGGATAGTAATCTCGTCGCTTCGGGTCTGTTACTTCCCTTCATATATGTATATATATATATACTATATATAATATATAGCTTTATTTGTTGCTATATATATATATATATATATATATATATATATATATATATATATATATATAAGGTTATATTTATATATATACCGTATGTATATATATATATATATATATATATATATATAGTTATATATGTATATATATATATATATATATATTTATATATATTGAAGGGCGCAATTGAAATTAAGCGTCAATGATAAATGCGAAAACGGTTAAATATCATCTATTGATCCGAACGAAGTACGCG
>JABUQX010073689.1:7500-18379 GCA_015478945.1 Trachelipus rathkii | reverse complement strand
AATTATTAATTATAGTATATATATATATACTATATATATGATCATATATAGTATAACACCTGTCAAACTTAAGTTACAGAGCTTTATCAAAGTTTGTGCAAGCTTTGAACATATTGTTTCAGAACTTGTATCAAACCTCTGGGATTGTTAAGGCAAGCCTTGGCTATCAACCTTTTAAGCGTGGACCGTTTCTCTTGGTCTGCTGCCAAGTTTGTTCAAGGCTTACAGACACACGTTGTTGGTTAAGGTTTGCAAAAAAACTCGTGCTGCAAGTGATGATAGGTGTTACTTAAGACATAGCAGGGTATTTGATACACCAATTTAAATCGACACTTTGCGGAAATCCTTGGCAAGCTTATAGCGAGCTTGCAAATGACGTATAGCGCAAATCGATGTCATATTTTTGAAAACAAATGTAAAATGCGTCTGGGATTAGTCTTTACAGAAAATTGAAAGGAAATATTAATAAAAAATGATTTTAAATAAAAAAAAATGAGTTAATTTTATTTACCTAATTAATGAACAAATTTTCATAATCGCTTGAATGAATATTAACAAGAGTTACGCAGCGGATTTTCATTTATCTGATATTCACGAAAAATTGAAATTTTTTGGAAACTTGAACTTTTGCTTACGAACCGCCGATTGATTTTTTGGCGGGGAAAAACTAAATAACTTTTAATCAGTTGATTCTACAAAAACTTAATGAATAACTGTAAAAAATATTTTCATTGCGCAAATATACAGGACGACAAAGTTTCAATTCAATTATCTGATTAAACATGCTGAGCTGGGCAAAATATATTTAATGAACAAAAGTTAAAAAACAAAATTTGAAATGTTCCCCCACAACATAGCAATAGTTAAAACAAGGTCCCGTAAATCAGAGCGGAGACAACTTACTGATTAAATTACAATGAATGAAATTTTATAGACTGTTGTTCATTCTTCCTTGATTGTAAGAAGTCTACCCTACAAGATCTAACTCTAAACAATACAAATTGAGATATAAAATTTTGGGAGAACACCCTTTATATATATAACTACTATAACCCTATAATATACATAATATAATATATATATATATATTAATATATAACTATATATACACAATATTATATAATATAGTATATATATAATATATATACTATTATATATAATATATATGATATAATATATATAATATATAATATATATATATAATACTTATATATAGTTAATATATTATATATATATATATATATATAATATATATAAATTATATATATATATATTAATACTCATATCCAGTGGCCGACCTGGAAGCAATACACTTCGGGTAGAGCAGAGTTTATATTACTATACTATATATTAAATATATATAATATATATATATATATAATACACCACAATATATAATATATATATATATATATATACTGATATCATAATATATATTATGTAAGACGGTATAACATATATTACATACTATGTAAATATATATAAATATATATTATATATATATATATATATATATACTATATAATAATATATATATAATCAACGAACATATAACGACTCTATATATATACATACCGACTAATATATATATAATAGCTAACGGAAAACGTCGAAAACTTATTTAATAATTATTAAACCTTAAAAAAAAACCTCTTACTTTTTATTTGTATGAAAACGGCTTGTTCTACACGACTCTCATATCTATACCAAAATCACCTTTAATTTTAAAAGCACGTTTCTAATTTGAATAATTTCTGGAGGCCTATCATTTTTTAAAAATAGAGCTGTTCGTTTTATAGATAAGTTTTTTAAGCGTTTTTTTCTTAAGTATAAAATCTATCACTTACCTCGCATTATGCATTCATTTCACTGTAATTTATTGTATATAATGCTTAAATACCAGCATAAATGAAAGTCTATATAAAAATTAAATCCATATATTCAGAACAATCAGTACGAATTTTATACAAAAATTCAAACAAACTGCACCCAAGCAACACATTTCGTAAAATATTCTACGGGAAAGAGAAACGAAAAAGTTTCATATATATCTATTCGATTATTTCATCGTATATAATACGGGCTTAGTAGGCACAAGACTAGGCCCGAATCCTTATAAGTTGACCGTAAAAAATGACGGTCATTTTCGTCCGCCCAAGGGTAAAGGATTTTTACCCTAAACTCAGGAGAGTAGGAGCAGAGAATTCCCAAAATGAAATTCACATTATTATTACTAGGCTATTATTATTGTGGTGTTATTTCTTCAAGAATTCTCAATTGAATCGAAATTAGCTTTTCTTTCTTTAACCTTAATTATATAAATTATTAATTATTTGAAATTCTTCTTTACAATTTCAATTTCAAAAAAATTAAAACCTAAAAATATTGCAGGGTAGGAGCGACGCGAGCCTACCCGGCGCCTACCCTCAAAAATAACGCCACGCTGATATATATATATATACTATATATACCTATATATATAATTTATATATATATATATATAAGTATAGTATATATACTATCATATATATATATATTTATTATACTATATTATTTAAAAAAAAAACTACTGAAATACACATACATTTTAACTAAAACTCAATATAAAACAATTGAACTCTTGTGTTAAAGTATTTGAATTTGAACTGCCAATAACAGTGTCAACATTTTTTCTACATGAAATGATATTTTAAATTTATAAGGAAAATGACTTCAGAACCCTTCTTTGTAACGATGATGATTACAACCCTTTCACCTTTCTCTACACACAATATATGATATTATATATATATACTATATAATATATATATATCTATATATAATATACTACTTAGATTAAATACTACATATACTTATTGATAGAATATATATATACTATTTATATACTAATATATATATACTATATATATAATATACTATATATATATTATTATGTACTATATATTATATATATATTATATATATATAATATTATATATATAATATATATTATATATATATTAATATATATATAGTAATATATATACTATTATATATATATATATTATAATATATATATACTATTCTTTTGCCTCCAATGCACTATGTAGATATGTTATTTTCAACTTTACATTATATGGAAAATGAAAAGGTCATTCACTTGAAGGCGAGGAGCGATAACAGGCAAAAAGGGACCATCATCATTTGTGCATAGTTTTGTAAGGAAACTGACTTAAAAACTAACTACGTTAAATGACTTTTACCATTATATCAGTTTCGAAACATAGCTGCTTACTACACACACAAAAAGAACAGCCATACAAAATACATGCCTACACCAGGCATAACACGAGCGCACAAATCAAATAAATAAATAAATAAATAAATTATATTATATAATATATACTCATATATATCATATATATATTATATATACTGATACTTATATATTATAATATATCACTATATATATAATATATTATATAATATATATACACTAATATATATTTTAACGTTTAAGTAGTATTATAAATATATATATATAAGTTATACTGATAATATATCACTAATATATAAATATATTATAATACTATGTAAATATACAACTACAACAATACCTATATATACACTATATAGATACCATAGTATTGACCCCAGCGATAGCCAATTTAAGCTTCCAAAAAGACCTGTATCGCACCCTTGCCGGATACGAGATATGAAAGGATTGCACCCACACGATCGCCACTCATACGCCCCCCCGTTAGGTGTTGGAAAATGACATGCCTTAAGCTTATGATAAGGCTACGGCGCCTTAAATTGCTAAGGTGACCAACCTGGAACAAGGTGGCTTTTGTAAGCCATCACCCTAAACTTATAAGGATTGCCTTTAACCGCTGACCTGTCTTCACAATCAAGCTTACCCGTAAGCGATGACCCCCAAACCTCAAATCACGCAAACAGTATTCCAATCCATATCCGGAGCCCGACAACCGGCATGCCTGCCACAACGACCTAAAATCCAGAACAAAAAAACATATCCTGTAATCCCCTTGCCCTTACCACAAACCAGACTTAGACAAAAGAAACCACATTTTTTTTGCAATAATCTCTCCGATGTAAAGCAACTTAAGTAAATTTTCTTCATCAGACAGGAAATTTAAATTTAAGGGCTTAGACGTGTATGCATGCGTTGTAAGTGAGTTAACATGTAACGTCATAAGAACATCATTGCACCAAAACTGGAAAGAGTATGCGTGAATTTCCTACATCCCATCACAAAATGGGTTTAAACATGCAATTACAAGCCCCCCAACTCTGAGCTACATTCCACCCATACCCTAAACAATTTCAATTTTTTAGAATAAAATTACTATAAAATACAATAAACGAGAATTTGAAAAAAAAATGTGCGTTCTTTGTTCTAGCGGTATTCAATGTAAAGCAAGATTACAATGTTTTATTTTCTGGAATTACACCGCCCGGGGCAACGCGTGTGTGTGATGGTAAGAAGTTTTTTCTACAAGTTCTGGAAGGTACCCCAACGATAACGTCCTAAATATCCGATCCAAGTTCTTGGTCCCAGTCTCACTTCTTATTATCTGACACCACGCAAATGCACAACCAAACCCATGTCGTCGAGAAATGATGATTTACCTTGAGAATCAGCCAAAAATTTTAAAAGCGCATTCTTAAAATATTACAAACAAACTCTAAACAAGAGTTAGCAAAAATTGATTTGGGTCTAGCTATACTTTGGTCATTTTCAACAGCAAACCGACTAATTTAAGAAAAAAAACATTTTACCACAACAAACCTGCTTAAATTACGGTATAATTTTTACAGAGCTAACAATTCGTTGCTTATGAATCAATTAAAAACAAGGGCGAGGCAATGTGTTAATTGCTTTATAGTCGACATAAATATTATACTATAGCCCTAATATATATACGATATACATACTTATCTACACTTATATATATATAGTACCTCTGCACAGTTATATACTACTATAATTATATAATATATATACTTATATAGATATATTTCATTTATCTATTGTAATTAAAATTTACTCCACGAACATCAGATTAATGATTTCCGGCCGACCAATTCAGCTCAAACGTTACCACCATTTACCACTTTAAAACGTAGCCAATATTGATTAAAAAAAACTTATCAGGAAATGGGGTTTTACGGGAAGCGAACATAAAGCAACCTCCTCTATTTGCAAGATTCATACTGCACATATCATTATCATCAATACAGAATAATGCCAAAATCTAAAAAAAACTGAATCGTCGATGTCTCAGCTAAGGTTAATGACGGAGTACAATGGTAGACGGCATTACTTCTACCTTCACTACTACTATAATTTTCCGTATCGCGGGAGGCCAATCATCCAGACGGCAAACCCTGAGAGGCAACAAATAATTCCACACACCACACTCTTAGAAAGTTTTTCAGCGATTAACTTACAATAGAACATTAAACCACAACGACCAATTGAAGTTCTTTATTATAAACAATCAGAATAAAAACAATATGACACCTAGTCACCTCTATCTTTATCTCTTATTGAAAAAATGATTAGTACCAAGACACTACACCGCTTATCCGCCAACATCAATATATTTGTACACAACAAAAACCTAGGTATACCTCACCATCGACTACCAAAACATTACTCTCAACTCACTGATTACAAAATAAAAGCTACAATAAAACAAGACACTGTTACCAGCACTTGTCACGAACTTCATAAATCTAACAAAAAGTTAATTATTCGGATATATCTCGAAATGTGCGGGGAATTTTAGCGAATTATCAAAAAAAACATAATTATCAAATTTCCAACATAAATAGAAAAAAATTTATGATTTTAAATATTTGAGAGGTGGGTTTTGACCCTTTACACGCACTTATTAAGTGGAACGATTTTTTAAATGTTTTTTCTTAATAATAAATCCCAACTGTAATTTTACATAAATATTTCTGAACTATTTTTTTTCTTTTTAGGTATGGCTTCTATTGGTCCCAAGATGATTAAAAGGTTGGAAGAAATGA
Organism: Trachelipus rathkii; assembly: GCA_015478945.1. Classification (NCBI taxonomy): domain Eukaryota; kingdom Metazoa; phylum Arthropoda; class Malacostraca; order Isopoda; family Trachelipodidae; genus Trachelipus; species Trachelipus rathkii. Next base: position 12,337 of record JABUQX010073689.1, on the reverse strand, counting down.
GTGCTGTAAAATATGTTGCAAAATTTTGCTGTCTACCTGAAGTGAAAAAGAAAATTTTGCGAAAATATTTAATTATAGGAGCGGACTTTGAAAATAATATCTCAAAATTTTTTTCAAACTTAATTGAAACTCTGCATCAGGAATTTTCAGATACGATAAAAAATTTATATTTTCCTATAGTAGATATTTTACCCAAGAATTTAATACCTATTGTCGTTAACAATATGTTCGAATGGATGATAGATCAGTGGATCCGTTTTAAGCTTTCCCCTTCTTACTGTATTAATTTTCTCGAAAGCTCCTTTATTACCCATAAAGGAATAATTGATACAACCCTAGTAGCCAGAAAATTAGTTAAAGATAATAGTCTAGATGTTCTGCTGCGCATTTTAATTGCTATTGATTACTTTTTAATAGAAGATATTCGTGTATTGTGGAAAGAAATAAGCAAAGATGAGAAAAGTTTTATTCAACAAGGAATTTTTATGGCAGAATACAAATTTATTGATCTCTATTGGAAGGATCTCCCGTTGAGTAAAATTTTGCATTTGGCTATTATGGGTGAATTTGAGGATCATGAAAAAGATCTTCTACTCGTGTGTAAGCATGCTTTTAACAAGAGAAACGAAGTAGCGTTTAAGAATTCTTGGAGAATGCTAAGTTTTTCAGAGAAAGAAAGCCTTTTACCAAAGTTCATAGATAAAATAATTAGTTTCATACACTTTGAAGATGTTTATTTCACACATTTATTTACAGGACATAAATCTAGGATAGAAATTCTAAGATTTTTGGTATACGAAACGAATGAAAAAGTGCTACAGAATTTGCTCCTCCGTAGCGACCAGAGGGAACAATTTTCCGTCCTCAAGCAACTTTTATTTTGGCCTTACCAAGATTTATTTATAAAATTAATAAATCTAGTTTGTGAGAAAATAACTTATCATTATTTTTATAGGTTGCTTCACTTCATAGTTCACATGATTGAAATGGTTGAAGTTAATGATAGCTTTTGTAATATGTATAAGTATAGATTTATTTTAAAAGAGGTTTGGTGCCTTGCTCCTTCTGACATTAGAAATTATGTTATTTCTATGGAAGAGGGAAGTAATATTCATCCAGCACAGCAAAACTATTGTTTAAGAGAGTTGGAAGGAATGGGATTCATGGGCATTTTTAAACAAAATACTGACCACTCTTCTCCTGAGTTTTTATTATCAAGGTTATTTAGTCTAAAAGATTTTAAAATGGATGATGAATTATTCGTAAAACTCATGCTGAAGGATACAAATGAAAATGCTAAGCAGAGAATTTTTAACACTCAAAAAAATATTTATGAAAAGATTCTATTGCCTGAGAGACCTAAGATAGCTAAAAAATTTATGGAGTGTTTTTCAAAAACAGGTAATAATTAATGAATATAAGAAGAATTTTCCTACCAAGAGGCATAACTCAATGTTGGATTCTTATATGCAGAGGAAAAATAAAATTGGGCTTCGATTTTTAATATTAATAATAAAAGATTTTAAACTTTAAAAATTAACTTTAATTAATTAAATAAATTTGATTTTTAAAAATCTGAGGAAAATTTTTAATTGGCTTCACTTTATTTATTCAGATTATATTGAGAATTTTGTATTTTTCGGATTTTAAAATTAAAACTCTAAATCAATTACTTTTGTATTACTTTCTGGTTCATTTTGTTCCTACTTTTAATTATATTTTATTTGATTCTTTCATCCAATCTTATTCCATTTTCTTTTGATAGAGTTTTCACTCTCGTCAGTACACCGTTATATATTACCGACATTTCTAATATCCAAATCTAAAAAGAATTGATATTTAGGCAAATTTTGAATTGGTAAATATCACCTGGTGAAATAAATTGCGGAAATATATAAACTCACTATTAAAAATTATCGCAGACACACGTAGGAAAATGACGTTTATGTATCAATTGTTGCCAGAGTCTTCTACAACAGATCCTATGGTACCTGTGTCTGAACAAGGGAGTAACCGAGGCGGGATTAGGAAAACCACGCGTGCTACACCGCTCAATACGTTTATTTCGTAAAAGTACAACTAATAAATGTTGCTAATTGGGAAGTAACTGGTGGAAAGACGTCCCAGCCATGGTTTAACGGATTAATGATACGTATGTGCAATTAATAATGCGTAACACATATCGCATTTAACTCTGATGTAAAAAGTACACTCAATATAGTTTTCTGGATTTATTACTGAGGTATATTATCACAACCTGCAATCACGGCACGTTCTAGCTCATGTAAGGTAAAAGGTGTGGGCCCAGATCTCGAACGGTTCCAAAGGTATTCAATGGGATTGACGTCAAGTCTTCGCTGGATCCAATTCAGCATCTCTACTTCAATCACTCTTAGGTAATTCGTGACAATCCTTGCAATGTGTGGATGAGCCATTTTCGTTGCTATTATGTGAAAGTTCAGGACACGGGACCATACGTGAGGGTTTCAGAGAAACCTTGCAACAATGATAACATAACTTCATATTTCCTACTTGGTGCGATAATTTTGAACAGGAGTTTATATATTTCCGATTGTTTTCACCAGGAGGTATTTCCCAATCCCAAATTTTACCTACATATCAATTCATTGAAATAAAGTGTTGCCAATTAAAATTTTTCCTCAGATTTGTAAAAATCAAGTTTATATTATTAAAGTTAAATTTTAAAGCCTATAAATACTTTTTATTATTAATATATACCTGTATATATATAATATATATAAGTAATATATAATTAGTATATATAGTATATATATATAATATATATATATATATATAGTATATATAAGATAGAATATATATATGTATAGTATATTATATATAATATATTATAGGCAAATTTGTAGATACGTGTACTGTGACTACCGATGGTTATGTTTATACAAATGCTAACCTACCGATAAACCTAACTTAACCTAACCTAACTTGAACCTAACCTAACTTAACCTTTAAAATTATTTTCATTATTATACCAGTTTGGATCAGGAAACGGTAGAGCGTATTGTTTATACGCTAGATGGGTGGTGGTATGTATTTGTTCCATAACATTGTGTTAGTACAAGTTTCTACAAATTTGCCCGTAATATAGTATATAATATATATATATATTATATAGTATTATATATTAATATATATATATAATATAGTATATATATATAGATATAATATTATTATAATAATATATAGATATATATATATATTATAAGTGTGGGCGTGGAAAATAAATTTAATAAAAATTAAGCTTATTTTTTTCATGGTATATTATACTAGATATAATATTAACATTATCTCTGCTTTTTGTTTTTTTTACAGACATGTTTTTTTTTTTTTTTTTTTTTTTTTTTTTTTTTTAATTCTGACCAAAATATTTTTTAAATCGTGAAACTTTTGCATATCAGGAATTTGTATTTCTGGCTTTTTCAGATCAAAAAATCTAAAACTATTACTTTTATTTGTTTTCTGGCTTCATTTGTTCCTACTTTTAATTATTATTTTTTTGATTTTTTCTCCAATCTTATTCCACATTCTCTTGATAGAGTTTTCATTCTAGCTTTCACCGTTATATATTACTGACCCTTCTAATATCCAAATATAAAATAGAAATTATAGTGGGAGTTATTCTGATACATTTAATAATGTTTTCAACATCAGAAAGATTTAAAAAGAATCTGAATTTAAAAATTAAAAATCTTGGAGACTGAAATTGTATATAATGTCATTAAAACAATTACTCTTTTATAGTAATTTTAAAGTAATTATAGTTATTTTCCCTAACACGCGCATTCTTCCTTCAATTTCCAAATAAAGTCCCTTAAAATTATAATTTCTCAATATTCCGGTTGATTAAATTTTTGAGACCTAAATAGGATCCCTCAGTGAATCATCTCAAGATTCTGAATTTAAATTCTATGAAAATGCAACTTCTACATAGTTTCCTCTCAAAAATGCTTCCCAACATTTTTGTCACTTTCGACAGCTTTGTCATATTTACGAGTGACATAGATGCTTTCCACGAAAATTTGCCTTTATATTCGGCTTCAGTCCCATTTTCGGATAATCAAGCGAAATTCTTAATATTTCTAGTTTTTCTGGCAATGCTGGAATGTAAACAATTATCAGCTTGTATTTATAAACAAAAATAAATATATGTCATCTAATTTAGCCAATCAACTGATTTAATTAATATCAGAGAAAAACAAAGTTAAAGCAAGAAAAAACGTCTGAATACAACAAAAAAATTAAAAGACTTTGGAGGGAAATGCCACTAGGATTACACTAGTCAACAAAATTTAAAAAAAAAAAATTTGTCCCACAAACTGAACTATGTGGGGATGGAAATTTTTTTCTATGAACATTTTTTTCCGCTGATGTCAAATATGTTTACAGTTTTATTTCTGTCACCCATAGTTTTCTGGGATAGCATATTTAAATTTTTAAATAGAATGTATTAAATAAATTTACAAATCGAGATAATTTGTATATTAAAACGTAACCTTAGTAAACAATGTTAGAGGCACATGATTTTTCTAACGGTATTTAGCTTCATGCGTAAGTCCCTTTTCGAAAGCAACAATAAATCAGCCAGCAATAGAAGTGCTTCACCTTCACGAAATTTTTCATTAATCCTAGCTTAATATGGCAAGGGAGACACAAATTTTTGAGAATCAGGGCAAGGGAGAATTTGATGACATTTTTCTTGCTCCTGGAGTTTCAGAGAGAGTCGTTGTGGGCCACACTTTTCTTTCTGATAATGATTTATCTTATCTCGACTGTCCCATTCACAAAGAAAGCAATAAAA
>JABUQX010073689.1:0-2500 GCA_015478945.1 Trachelipus rathkii | reverse complement strand
TATATATATATATTATATAATATATATAATATATATTATATATATTTATATATATAATATATATATATATATAATATATATTATAATGAGAACACAAATTTTTAAACACGATATAGTATTACTGTTTATTTGTAAAAGTAAAGCCAAAAATTACTAATTAAAACAATTAAAATTATTTGTCATTACTTTTAACTTTGACATTAATAGTCTTCTAATGATCATTAATCCCCTTTGTCTCTTTGCATCACAAAATGTTCGCACTAATTTCTCCAAGTTCAGTGCGCGAGCCCAATCCAGTACTCTATGCCTAAGATACAGCCAATTTCACTTAACCTTACGGGCGTCATGGTACTTAATAAATTTAACTTTTAATTACAGTTTTTCATTTGTTTGAAAAAAAAAAACTCTCAGCAGATGATGGAAGTTACTGGCAGTGTCAGAAACATTATAAAAGGTGTACCCACACGTCTGGAATACTACAAACAACATATTATTTTCAATCAAACAAATATTCGCCACTTGTATTATTTTGTAATTTTTCTTTTCTTTTATTTCACTTGCCACAACATTCCTGAAGAAGACAATTTCCGTTCCGTAGCTAAAGAACTTGCACGTCGGCTTCATATTTTTTTATAAAGCTGTCAGCAGACTCCATGCAGCTCTTTATCTGAGATATTTGTTCTGATAAACGTGGATGTAGCGGTTCTTCAAAAAGCCAACAACATTCATGTCTTCCACTCATTCCTCATACTCTCTGGCGTACCTTCCGATTATCACTTGGGGTCTACAATTAGTTATCAATGCTCTAGATAAAAAGAAACCCTCACTGGAAAAATGTGCAGAGCAAGGAATCAATATGTATATGTCAACATCTTTAGGAAAGCTCATCAAGGGAAGCTTGTCAATTATGCATTTTATTAGCAGACTATTATGTAGCAATCGGAAGTTAATCTAATTTGCCAGCTTTTGCAATTCCTGAGGCACTCTTCTCACTAAGCTTTGGTAAAATTAACCACATACTTACCAATAGGTCTATAGTTTAATTGGTGTTACACACCTATTCTCACAAGAGTGAAAGCGGTATCATCCAAGGCGACATAATATTTGATATTATTGGAACTAGAGATATTTAAAATGTGAATAGATTTAATAACTTTTCCAAAATATTTACAATCTGAGATAAAAAATTTTAAAATGAAGTTTGGAAAAGGAGAGATTTGTCTTTCTAATGCTGTCGCCTCAACTTACTTCAGAGCTCTTTGTTGAAGTTAGGGTGATTTGATATACAGTTCAAAATATAAATGAAATTAAACTTTAACTGCACGGAATCAAAGCAAATCGAACCATGGAAAGACCAATATCTAGTTGTTAAAGAGAGACACGTCTATAATTAACAGTTTTGAAATGGACCATATGCAAGGTTTCTGAAGAAATTTTTCTTTCAGTGATATGCTCCATCGTTTCGTAAGATTATCTGACATGAGTAAAATAAACCCATATATATAACTATTAATCACAATCATAACAAAAAAACAATACATTTTATGTGTAAATCTTCCTTGTACAGACGATATCATTCTAATCAAGACTATTAGTTAAGAGGTTAAGTTGGATATTGTGCCAAATGCTACATTACTACTCGTCAATTAGCGACTTCGCTTAATTTTAGGCTCACGTGCAGTACACAATATATATAGTAATACACGATAATAATTATAGTATATATATATATTGGTTATACTATCATATAGAATATATTTATATATTTCTACAAGTCGTAATTATTGAATATATATATTTCATGATTTTACTGATTTTACTGCCTATTTTATATAAAACTTTATAAAAATGGCAAAATTATTATGTACCTTATAAATACATAAATAAAGTAAATCTATAATTTATTTTTAAGTTATAAAAACAAAAAGTTATATTATATAAGCAAATATAAAAAATATAATTAATATAAAATATTATTATATACTGGATATGAGAGCGTAGTAAGACGCGAAGAGAGAATAGACGTAGAAGAGAATCAAGAAGAGGAAGAATCAGACCTCAAAGAAGGAGGTTAGGAGAGAGAGAGATGAGAGAGAGAGAGAAGAGAGAGAGAGAGAGAGAGAGAGAGAGAGGAGAGAGAGAGAGTTTTCATTGCGAGAAGAAGTGCTCATTCTTTTGTTGCCCGACGTGCTCTCGCCCTCTGCGGTGGCTTTCCTGCGGCCCCCCCCCGCACCGCGGGGCTGGGGGTACAGGGCGTTTATTTTACGCCAATGCAATAGTTATGACTGACATATATTACTGATATATATTTACTATATATACTATATATTTAATATTATTGATAATATAAAATAATAGCAATATATTTTTATTAAGTATTAATTAAACATAATATAAATAAGATAAATTAAAAATTTAAAGGTTAAAAAAACAAAAATATTATATTTAAAGGTAATAAACATATAAACTCAATATAATAAATAAATAATAAAATACTTTA